>SJJU01037248.1:0-11440 GCA_012932125.1 Conopomorpha cramerella | reverse complement strand
CCGTTGGTGTAGTGGTCAGCATGTCTGCCTCTGCTCCGTAGGGTCGTGGGTTCGATTCCCACCGCTGGCAGGTATTTAGGTGATGAGCTTTTAAGTACTTGTTGGATGTGTCTGGGTGTTTTATTTATATAAGTATGTATTTAAAAGAAAAAATAAGTATTTAAGTAAGTATATTTCGTTGTCTGATTTCCATAACACAAGTGCTTTAGCTACTTAACATGGGATGAAGGCAATGTGTGTGTTGTTGTAAAATATTAAAAAAAAACATGAATCTGTTAGATCCTTCTTTTCCCAATACCCGTTGGAGTGGTAATTTTGGACTTATTCTCAAAACACTCCTTACTTAAATGTATAAAGGTCCATAATGTATTACAAAGGATAAACTAGCCCAATAACACCAACCCATGAACCCGTGAGGATTCGTTGTCCGAATAGGCCTAAGACCCGTGGTTTACAAAAACTGCATTGCACTGCAATTCAGTTTTGAAACCGAAAAATGACCATATATATTAATATCTGGTAATTTTTCGGTTAGTTGCTTTAGGTGATATTTGGACACTGCGTAGCAATCAGTACCTCTGCTATTCTCTTCCGGATCAAAGATCTGAGTAATTTCTTATCATCTCATCATCGGGTAAACTCTGTTTAGTATTGATCGATTATATTTGTGAAACAGTAGGTAGCAAAAAAAGCGCAAACTCTTGCAACGTCGTCCACTATCAGAGCCGAGTCGATTAATAACCACGGACCATTAGCACGGTTCTTATATTCTTTGCCCCTGATCTTCGGGAGAACAAACACATTTAAGGCAGCAGCAGTCACAGTGGGATCGCGATAAACTTCCCTCGGTGACGTTGATAAATGTCCGCGTTTGTTTGTCTTAGCCGCCGGAATCCGGATTCTGCGGTCAGGATTTGATGTAATTAAAAGTTGCGCGTAGATACGCCACTTGATTGCGCGCTAGCTAGAGCTTTGTGTTGGCGAATTATTGAATTCCAAATTTCTGCAGCGGATCGTGATGCCTCACCCTGTTTTTATGGCTGATGTAAAGTTAAGTATAAAGCAAAAATCAACCGAGCTTTTTACGTAAGTACGTATTTAAAATACTAATTATTTCTTCACAAAGTATAATTGTTCCGAATATAAACTAATTTGTGACATTTTCGAAAGGTAACTTGAATAATAATAGACAAAATTTTAATAATCCAATCCCCAATTAAAAAATACCGCTTCTTTAATTTTTACTCCTCATCAGAAATATATATGTATTTAGTATAACTTTCAGTCGCATATTTCTTGAGAATATTAATAACATGTAAAACATCACCTCAGATGCAAAAACGGTTATAACAAAAAAGATCCTTGTTATTTATTTTTATTTGGCTTAGGTATGTGGACTTCAATCAGTAAGTCTGTCTATAGGACTTCAATCAAGAAGTCTGTCAGAAAAGAATAAACACCACCGGTTTTGTTTACAAAATATGAAAAAGTTCTTTGGAAATTTTACCTATTAAAAAGAAACTATTTCTATAAGTATATTATTTTATTATTGTGTAGGGGGCATGTGACCGTTGGTGAAATGCCCGGGATGATATTGTTTAAATTATATGCTGAGATTTTTTTCCAAAATAGAGGAGTTCACTTATGCAACAATGCGTATAACTACCTAATTATTTGGTGTTCTTGTAGGTGTTTAACGATACTCAGCTTTTATTAACTTTTTTCTTCTTTGATGTTCTAGCAATCATACATTTTATTGAAAAATGAAGAGAGGTTACATTTTATAAAAATCACAAATATAAACAAGCAGCCATGTTATTATTAGCAAAGTATTTTTATGTAGGTAGGTATTCAATGAGATAGACACTGATGTATAAGTATTGCAGCCGTACTAATGTTTTTGGCATTATAGAAAAATCAGATTTTCATAATGACAATTATAAATGGACAACTTAACGCAGAGCGAAAAGAAAAAATACGGGTATCGTATTTTTTGTCTATTTTCATATGCAGTAATAAAAACAGCACCCAAAAAAAATTAAATATCGTCAATTCTTCTGCTTAGCTTATATTCTCACACCCCAACCCGATTGTGCTAAACAACTCAGGATCAGTTATTTTTATTAGATTTAGCTTGTGTGGCGGTTGATGGCCGACCGAGCGCCAAGGCGGCCATTGTATGGGTGGCCATTCAATGTGTGTACGCGCCTGTTGTTCGGCAATCGATTGCGATCACCGCAGGCAGCTGGGCTACGAAAGTTTCATATGTGCTATATTTCCATTAAACTTTAATCGAGAATTCAGAGAAATTTGCATTCCTAATGCCGGGTCTTCACCATTTGCAATCTATGAACCAAGCGTCGGAGATAAAGCTCGCCGCATCTGCAAATTACCGGGCGCGCAAAACATTCGCTTGTCTCTGCCGATCCGGGGACCGCGACACATCCCGGGGACGGCTTTATCTTTCTCTCTCTCTCCTTCCCTCGCTCTGTCCCTCTCTCTCGGAGATATTGCTTTTATCTCTGCGTTAATGTCGAGACGTGGAACTTTCTGCCAGCCTTATTATGTTGTTACGAGTGTCAAGATGCTGATCAAGTTTTGTGTCGGATTAACAAGGTTTTTGGCGTTGGTTTGGTTTCAGAATAGCTTTCTAGACTTAAGGCGCTAGTTAGAATGTTAATAGTGGTCTTAAACGCAATAGCGGGCAACATGGTAAACCGTAGTACTGGTAACGTAAATTACATACTGAGTAACTACTAAGTCTACTCCGTGGCACATGACAATAAAGTCTTCATGACTATATTTACTGTACAGTAGACAAATAAGTCATGGCGTTTTATTTGTTTAAATATATTATTACTTTTTATAGATTCACCGTCATCATACACGATTTTTTTCTGCTTTCAATTGAAATCTGAAGTAGCTAATGTATTCTTCATGGCTCCTTGAGAATTGTTTACCTGTTTCTTCAGGTAATCTACGTCAACCATAAGTTAATAATAATAAATAAATAAGCGTGTTTCTTAGAGACTAAATTAAAGAATTTCAACTAAATAGAAACAGTCACACAGTGTACGTATCTCGTAACAATCTACAAAAATGGAAAACACTAGTGAGTTTAATCCCAAAGCGGCACGTGCTAAGCAATTGACCACAAATCAGAAAGCATGCATGTTGTACTAGCTATTATACTTCAACCTACCTTATTCTTTTTTCTAGGAAAAAATGCTTGCGTTGCCTACTCTATACTTAGGTGATAAGATTCAAAATGTTTACACCACTTAATTCAATTTATGGTGGTCTTAAGTATTAATAGATTAAAACTTGGTATTCATGATTTCATTTTGTATTGTTACATCTATCGCAGACTGTTCTCGGTTCGTACCAACACCGCACGTGAGCCAAAGAGTGGCATGTTAACACGAGCCGTTTGAACACGTCGAGGGCTTTCGATGTGTCATTGACATGAACTCTATTGCCCTCGTAGATTCGCGTACAGGTTGAACTGTACATTTTACTATAGAAGATCCTTCGTTGCTTGCATCTTATAAGTCACTGGCAGAGTGCTACCTAACTTGACCATTTCCGAACAAAATACAGACCTTGTGGTGGGGTTAAAACATATAACTTTCATAATAATAATAATTTATTTATTTCACATTTCTGCATAATTTCATTCATTTCATTTAAACATAATTTCTCTTAAAACTATTGAATTAAAAAACAATTTATCAGCAATCCATGTGATAAAATGAGAAAATTAAATCAAAATACAATAGGTACAATAATAAATAATTGAAAATAAAATTAAAATTAAAAACATATGCAAACAATTTGAAATCAACTATCTACTTTTTATTTAAAAATATTTTCTTAGAAAACAGTGAGTGCCACAACGGGCTTTGTTTTTGATGTGAATTTTTGCTCATATTAATGTTACGTTTTGATTTTCAAAGCGCATTTTTGCGTTTTTTTTCCTTGTCGAAACGATGAACAATTGTGATTTATATTTCAAAACCTAAAATGACCGCAAATAGATACAAATATAATATTGAATATTTTTACGGCGAGAAAAGTTTAATTAATTTCCGGACCAAAACGGCCCGTTTCTTTTTCTCATACAACGTCTCTAACTAAAATGTATAGGCAATTTGAACTTTATTGGCGAAACAAAAGTTTGCCGGGGCAGCTAGTTTTATATAATATTAACCTGAAAACTTGCATGGTATTTAAACAAATATATTTGTTCATTTTACATTACAAAGTAAACACCTAAAGTTTTAAATTATAAAACAGAGGTTCCATGGAAACAAAACTTATTTGTTACGGGAAAATGTTCCATTCTGTAGTCTGTGATTAACGCGTGACAAAATGCAATTAAAATGTTTTGGACAAATATTTACAGGGTGTAATTACTGGGCATGGAAATTGGATACTATCGATGTTGGTTTATCCGATAACTAGATCAATGTAAGCACCATTAACAGTAGGTTCAATAATGTTTTGAACGAGGTTGTTCATTGTAATTGTCATTTATTTTAAACATGTTTTAACTTCAAATGAATGTGTTGTTATATGAATTACGCGTATATGTATTTAGCTTCATTTTACTACGATATAGATTTAATTATTTTATGAGAGCGTCTGTGGCGCAGTTGGTCGGATACTTGACTTGTAACAGGGAGGTCGCGGTTACGTGTCCGGCTGCTGGACGTGTACCATTGGGACTCTTTTTCAGGGCCTATGTACACAACGCAAAGCTCGTACGATGAAGGACAACATCGTGATGAAACCCGCATACTACAAGGTGTGTGAACCCTATAACGGCGATGGGCTCAACCCCTGTCACGTTGGGTTAAATGTGCTTGGTGAACCGTGGGCATTTGCTTAGCAAGTGCATCTGCCTACCCCGCTTTGGGATTAAAAGGCTTGATATGTTTACTTATTTTATATTATCTTTTATAGGTAACCGTATAACTGTAATTATAATTTATATATGTATATTGACTATAAAATGTGTTTTATTATGTTTTACATTATTTTCTGAATATTACGAGGTCTATGTTGAGAAATTTTGACACTTGCTTTAATTCAACAACAATAACAATATGACTCAATGTTGTTCACCGGCTATATAGGCGCGAATAAAATCAAAGACAAGTTCGTGCTTACCTTTGTTATTTTACTCGACGTTTCGACGCAGTTGCTTGCGTCGTGCGTGGTCACGAGTGGACTGGAGTGCGGTGGCTGCGATGTTGACTGGTTTGATACGAATCCGCAACTACCCTCTAAATATTGAGTTATAACGTCTGTACGTGTTTCATTAAAAATGTGACGACGCATGTAACTGTGTAGAAACGTCGGGCAAATTACGGAGGTAAGCTAAGTGCTTGTCTTTGGTTAATTTCGCGCCGTAACACCCCGTTTAACCTATTTATAATATGAACACAGATAATACTAGGTCACATTTTCCAGACGTCCATTTAACCTTTAAGTCATATAATTTGTAGTATTGTAGTTATGCCCAGAACAAACTGTACCAGAAAGGTACAGTTTGTAGATGTTTTTGAATGGAATGGCATTATGAATGGCAGGTAATTTACGTATGTACCATTAATTTGTAGAGAAGTATTATTTAACCCTTAGCTGCATAGTGATGTAATACTATATCAGTATAATATTCCTCGATTTTTTTATTCTAGCCGTCCCATCTACAGATTTTTCATTCTAAATTATTGTCAAAGGTTCAACTAATTCGTATGCACGCAGTTTTGACTTTAGGCCACTTTTAAATTTTTTTCCCATGATGCAGGGCACGTAATTTAGGAAGGATAGGTTTTTATTCAGACAAAAAAAATCATGCAGTTAAGGGTTAAGAGCGTCTGTAGTCCAGTCGGATACTTGACTTTAACCGGGAGGTCACGGGTTCGAGTCCGGCTACTGGACGTGTACCAATGGGACTCTTTTTCAGAGCCTATGTACGCAACGTAACGCTCGTACGATGAAGGACAACATCTTGATGAAACCCGCACACCACAAGGTGTGTGAACCCTCTAACGGCGATGGGCTCACCCCCTTTCACGTTGGGTTAGTTGCACTTGGTGAACCGTGGGCATTTGCTTATTAAGCAAGTGCCTCTGCCTACCCCGCTTTGGGACTAAAAGGCGTGAAGTGTATGTGAAATATATATTTAAGTATTATTTCATATTTGTTGTCTTACTGGTCAAATACCATGTAAGGTAGAGCGTGCATACTAGATGTGACAAAGAAATAATTAACCTTCTTGTTTAATACTTACAATTTATGAATTTGAATCTTAGGGTGGTTCATCATTTTCAGGGCGTACGGTACGTACAATGTGAGTACGTTGTCGTTGTGACCTTTAACGAACTTTCACGCGATCTTATAAATAATCGTGGCTACCTACAAATGAATTTCTTGAAAAACTTGTGGAAATTAGAAGGCTAACGGGGAGTACCGTCACGCGATTACCTGCAGACTATGTTTATTTATTCATTATACACACATCAAAAGTGCCTAGGGATCAAGAACATTTTTTGCTCTAAAAAAAAATCAAATTTATTTAAATCAAATCTAATCTTCTGGATTGGTCTTCTACCTAATTCCCCATACTTACCTGTATCAATGACTTATCATCACATTTTTAATAAATTATGAATGAATTCAGTTTTTGTAAAATATATTCTTGATTGCAATCTTCTAAAATGTACTTGATCCCTGGACACTTGATGTGTGTAGTACAAAGAACAACCCTTTGTCTGGCCATCAAGGTTATAGGGAAACCATCTTTAGAAAATAAGTAGCCACCTTCGTTGGCTACCTTCATAATTCATAATAATTAAAATGAATCAGCCTACTCAAAAATTCAACCCAATAGCTCGTAAAAACGTTCCGCAAAAAGGAAACCAACGAACAACGGACTGTTGCGTGGAAAAAACATATCCAACAAAATGTCGTAATCGACGTAAAAAGTGGTTGACAATTTCGAATGCCTATTTGTTCGAATCGACAATCTGATATTACATGCACAAGCAACATCGAATATTGTCTGGTCGCCTGAATAATTTATCTCTGAATGTCACCCGCGAGCTCGCTTCAGAAATGAGGCTGTTCAACCAGGTGTTTGATCAATTAAGCCTTATCTACGCCTTTTTAAATATTAAATACGTGTCTATAGTACGAGCGTGTCAATACATAATATTCTCTACATTAAGTCCCGATAAAGAACTCGAATCGTTTTGAACCACAAGTTCATTGTAGACTATTTGTGTTAATAGATTTAAAAGTATTAACTTCAAATTGGGAGGGAAGTCAGAGAAGGAGTTCTGCTTAGTCATTATTCATAATGAGGAAATGAAAATTGAAAGTAGTCGAGTGTCATTGGCTCGTCAACGAGGCCGGTGCGGAGTTTGTAAACAAAAACAGAAAAAGGCCTCAGAAGCGGATCGCAGAACTTGTTCCGCTGACAGTGATGGATGTGCCAGGAGTCTGGAGGAACGGCCGCTGGCGCTCGGCCATTTTGCAAACGCGATACAAACCCTAGGTACACTTTTTGGTAGCTGTGAGAAATGTGATTGTGTTATTTCACGGAATAATAGGATTTCTTTTTGCTACAAACATAAATGTCCCTCTCTTACTAATTCTAATACGCATGATATAATACGCTTATATTATGTAGAGCTTTCACGAGGGACACGTTCTCGAGCTTTTTTTTGCGTATGACTTGAAGCATAGTTCATAACTGGTCTAAATTTTGCAGAGAAATACAATTCGCGAACTTGGGGAAACACATACATGCCCAGACTTGCATGGTGGGAAATAAATTAAAAAAATAGCTGTCGAATGTCCCTCTAAAATATTTGCGACGTCTGGACAAATAGCAAATGCTATACATGTCTCGACGTACCTACTTGTATTAGGACTTCCAGGAATGGAATTTTTAATCCCATGTTGAATAAAGTATGC
This sequence comes from Conopomorpha cramerella, assembly GCA_012932125.1. Lineage (NCBI taxonomy): Eukaryota > Metazoa > Arthropoda > Insecta > Lepidoptera > Gracillariidae > Conopomorpha > Conopomorpha cramerella. Next base: position 3,454 of record SJJU01037248.1, on the reverse strand, counting down.
AGAATCCTGAGAAATTTCTCCTTCCAAATTATTGTCGATTTTTGCTTCAGGATATGAACATTTATTTTGGTCGTCATGCAGTTAACTATTCAAATTGTCAGCATCTTTTAGAAATAATAATGATTACATTATTAAATTTTTAATACCAACCTGACAAAATAACCTTCGTATGGTTAAGTTATCAACACAACGAAGTCCACACTCCACTATCAGGAGACCCAATTCTATGTAAAAAAACAGCTGGCTTGTTAGCCGGTTTTCTCTAAGGAAAACGGACGTCCTGCTCGCGCAGTAAGCCGACGTGCGAAATAGCACTTCACACTAAGCCTAATTTCAAACAGAAGCATTCAGTTGTCCCTTTTCTGGGGCAGATGTCGCGTTAGGAGCTTAAATTTATTTGCTTAAGCGACACGTGTCTCGACGACGGGGGGGAGTCTTAAACGGCCTAAGACTGGTTTATTTCACTCGGTGACAGCTTTATTACACTGCCAGGATGAATATTGATATGTAAAGAGTAGTATTTAATCGTGCATAAAAACAGTCTAAGATCAACTAACTAAATGTACCTACGCCGAAATTAATAATTGTGCATGAAAACGACATTATCGTTCAAACTAAAGGTTTTTTTTCTGTGCGTTTTATTATTTTCCATAATTGTAACCAAGTGGACACCTAGTCTTGGAAGTATTCCTACTAAATATCATAAATACGAACGTTAGTGAAATGAGAGTGTGTATGTAAGCTAGAACTTCTTAACGGAAAAAACTACCCGACTAATTTTGATGCAAGATGCATTCATGTTTCATGTTTTTTTACATGTTGAAATATATAATATCATGATTACTTTCGATACCAAGACTAAAAAAATGATTGACCAGTGGCATCTAAGGCTTAAGGCTAAGGCATTCTCTTTCTTGTCTGATGAGACTTCGTACATTTCAAACGTACATTACTGAAACTTTTGTTACAGTAATTATTAATCTCGAAACGTTATAACCCCCATACTATTAACAAAATACATTTATATTTTGTGACGTACGACCTATTTTATATTTTGTACATATCAAGAAAAAAATTGAAACAATAAAAAAAAAACACAAAGTAAGAGTAACTAAATATACTTTTGAATGGAGTTATCAAATTGCTGACTAGGTACACTGCTAAATAGAAAAAGAAACACAATACAACAGATTCTTGCGAAAAACACATCACAACACGAAAACGATCGTCGAGATGATACTTCAATATACAATACCCCGGGGACACAGTACGCTGTCGGTCTCTATTGTGTCCTTATGCAATATCCAGCGGCCATTAAGTAAATGCAATAGAAGTTTTCCCGCTTCGACAATGAGCACGCGGGGATCAAAATACTTTTCTTCTTGATTTATATTCGTGATTTGTCACTGCAAAGGGTGTTATGGTTGTGAATTACATCACAATCCTTGTTTATTGCCATAATAATTCTTTTATGTAAATCGTTCGGCGCGTATTGTAATGCTGCCGGGTCCGTGTCGTCATCAATTATTGCTACTCGAATTGATTGACTATTAATTGTTCGGAATGTAGGTAAGTATGCAATATTACTTTTAATTTCAGAGTCATGTAATACGGCTGCATAAATACAATAATGCTGAATAGCCAAAAAGACCTCACATTATTCAATTATAAAATATTTTCAATGTTCATTTTATGCATTTCACAGTTTCTCATTAGAATTTTTGACGTGAGAAATATTTTTTATCTGTGAGAAGATTGCTGATTTCTCTAAGGTTGCGGTGTAAATAATCCGATCTCTGAGACCACGATTAAAATAGAACTTGTTCTTATACGTTTTCTTATTAGACGTCGTCGCAGTATAATTATTCCGAGAACGTCTTTTGAATCATGAATAACTTTGCAAAAATGAGGTAAACAGTAAATGTGATTTAAAAAAAACATAACTATGCGAAACAAGAAGTTAAGCAAGACATTCATGCAACATGCAAAAATGAATGGTAGTCACAAAATTATAGGAAACTGTACCTTATGAATTGGCGTTCCCCAGAAGTCATTCAGGAATATATTCGAGATCGGTGTATGAGGTCGCAAGTCTCTGTTGTCTTTTATGGCACTGATATCATCAAAAACAAAACCGCAGTACAAGCAATTGTGGTATACGACTATGCAGGCAAGGACCAGTATTGCTCCAAGTCCTTTGCGAGTTGACTCAGGGCGCTCTTCATGATGCTGGCTAGGTGGGGCAAGCCGCCGCCGGCTTCGACCTGCTCGAGTCTTCATATCTGACACCACAACACCAAATCGACACACTCTTCCCACTCGGTCCATCGCCGAACTCCCAACGCACACCGCAAACTTACAACATAACCCCAAAATGTTTTTATCACACTATTTTGTAACGCATGGGTACCAATAACACCCGAAATATAAACTAAAGTAAGGAAAGAAGATCGTGACAGTTTACCGCTCTGCGAAAACAATAACACGATCACGAACGAAACCAACAACTCTGTTTAGCCGAAAAATAATATTTTAAGTGTCAAAATAATAAACATACACGAGAATATTCACAAAAATATTTTTGAAATAATTTTGCTTCTAACAGCACTTGCATACAGATGATGATTTTACTAAGTGATTGTAGATTTAGTGATCATGTGTGCGCGCGGAAACGGAACGCGCGGTTACACCCTCTCGCGGGGCCGGCTAGCCGACGACTGCCGAAGGACCACGAGCGACTGCCGCGGTCGGTCACGTGATCTGACATTTTACTGCGGGTCGTTCTGGAGGCGAGCATGCGCAATGCGCGAGGCGGCAAAACCACGGAGTGCGAAACCTCTTCTGCGAATACCGGTCGGTCCTTGCTTCTTTCGAAACGTTTGGTTGTTGGAAATAAGTTGTTCTATTTGGAACTGGCGGCGGCGGCGGCGGCGGTAGTAACGGCGACTAAGCTTAATATAATGTAGCGTATACAGCATATTATAGTTTTATTTTATAAAAGTTAAGGTACTTGAAAGTGAAACATATTTATTATTTATTGTACTCTTTTAATCTGACGAAAAAATATAATACTCATTCTTCAAAGTGCCTACGTGCATTTCATTGCTAGTAATTAAAATCAATGGTTTAAGTGAACGGCGGCGTGTGCATGATGAGTTGATTACTCGGTCCTTGGTAGAAGGGTGCGAGCGAAGCGCACGTAGTACGGGGGATTAGCCAAGACATTCATTTGTGTGCTTATAAGTTGATCGCGACGAAAATCGCCCCTGAGTCAACGTCGTAAGGGCTTCGAAATATTTGCCGCTTTTGTAGGGATACGATGACGACACAAGCGACCGACCGGGGTCGATTTGGGTTATGGTTATGCGGACGTCTCTTCTGTTTACGAGTATAAAGTTGTTTTGGTTTTGCGAACAATGGATTTCACGCTAAAAGTAGAATATTATATATCACT
>SJJU01037241.1:0-13533 GCA_012932125.1 Conopomorpha cramerella | reverse complement strand
TCCCCACCCCAGCCAATCTTTTCCCGTCTTGGGGGTCGTAAGAGGCGACCGAGGGAGCTCTCCAGAGAACGGGCAGCAGCGCTCTCTGTGAGTTAAACCACAAAACCACTGCGATCGCCAACCCGCCTGCCAAGCGTGGCGATTATTGGCATTTCACCCCAAATGACGGATCTCATTGGGGGAGGCCCTCGTCCAGCAGTTGACGTTATGTGGCTGATGATGATGATGAACCCGACGAGGTGCGCACGATCCAGCGTTTGTGGCTTTCGACTGGTGTCCTAGTGGAAGACGAGGAAAGTCAATGCACACGTGGCTGCGTTCGGTGGTCTCTGAACTAAAGGCTGCAGACATTGACTGGAGTGCGGCGAAGACGACAGCAATGGGCAGAGGGTCATGCTCCCCCGGGTATGCTAAGTATTTCATAATGGTCTCAGTTATACAGAGAATGCATTCAGGAATCTAAGGCTGAGCCATATTTTTTTTAAAGATTTGTTGTTTTTTTATCACGCTGTCATTCTAGAACTAATCATTCATACAGATTATTGACAAAATATACATAGGTTTGTTTATACGAGATTTTTATATTTTTTTCCAATAAAATTTATTTTAGCAAGAGCTAAAACATTGCTAAGGTCAGAATTACTTCAAAAAGCAATTATGTGCTGGTAAGTAAAAAGGTTTCTTAAGTAAGGTTCTAGGAATAATCTGTGTTACTTTTACTGAACGTGACTCGCGGAAGGCCTCAAAAGGTCCTCTCCATATTAATAGGAATTACGGACGTAAGTTGTCAATCGTTTAGAAACCATGTGAATAAAATTATCCTTCGACAGAAATTCATAAAAATCTTTTAAAACATAAATGATTAACGATCGACAAAAAATCAGCTAAACCATAGCCTCTATTCGGCCTGTTTTACGTTTGATTTACCTACCTATACACATTATGTAATACTTTTCTTATACTTGGATAACCTTAGATAGCACTACGAAGGGAGGAAGGTAGGGAAAAAAGGCATCGTAAAACATACCTACCTACTGAGACTTACCCCATATTTGCATAAAGGCGAAATTTCCCTTTCTTCGTATGAAAAAAAAACTGTAGCTTTCGAAGTGATTTTTTTACGACAACGAGAATAAAAACTGTAATTTTAATCAGATCTAAACCGAAGTTTGATTTTCGGACACTGAATTTTCCTATTGTTTGATTGCAATTATCAACAATAAGCATTATCTCTTAAGTTCGTTTTTTTTAAAACACTCATCAGGTTTCAGGTTGATCTGTAAATTCATTATCCTATGCATAGCCTTTAATTACATAACAGATGGGTTAATTCTGGGCTAAATAGTTGTTAAAATTATTTTATAAACCCATTACTTTCATTTCAGTCCGGGCTTATATAAGTTGCTATGCATGATGATTCCAGTGGGCGCCTTGCTTTTATTCTTCTTGGTAATCTACTTTGCGTTCGGAAGTCCAAATTCTACAATCAAAACTTTGTAGAAGCTGGTCGTAGAACTCTTTACGTAGGTAGGTACCTCCCGACTTTCTCACTCTCTTTGGCATTCCCATTATGTTCTGATGATTTAAGTAAAGTCTGTGTATTGGCAAGGTCAAGTGTTGACGCGACTGCGAGCCTGTCGTCGCCATAGATGTGGGGGTGTGGCTCTTCATGCGTTTGACCTGTGGCGAAACCAAGCTCCTTCGTCCTGCTATCCAACTTAACAGCCATAATTTTCGAATATTTTCCATCCTCACTATCTTTTAGACGACTTAATATCTTACATTCTATAACCGTCCCTGTTTTGTTGCCCACTCTCTCTCTTGTTGTTGGCATCGACGAGCAAAACTTTTGGGGACACATCCTACCCATCCGATAAAACGTCCGCGTTGAAAGGAGGCAGGCGCAAGTAGGCGCACTAGAGAACGGCTCATACCTACGAGCAACGCCAAGGAGCCAAGAGAGTAGATACGGCGCGGAGCGATACTTAAGCCTTTACTCCCATTTGGAATCTGGCTTCGTCACTGTAACAACTTGTTAATAGTCTTGACAAACAAGAATCGGTCACCAATTTTTAGCCGAATGAAAAAAGAAGGTTCTCTATCCGTGGGTAACCTTATTTATGTTTGTTACCTCCAAACTTTTGACGGGTGAACTGATTTCGATGATTCTTTTTTATTTGAAAGCTGGGATGTATCGGTTCCATTAATGTGAGAACCACCAATCCACTTATTTAACTGGTTGAAGTCGGTTCTTTTTACTTTAAAGTTATCTAGTAGCACGAAATAGGAATCAAATTTCACATTACATTTTTACATGTTATACGTGAACGTATTTTCCTTCTTTAATCCATGGGTGTTTTTTTTTTCAATTTAGCTACATTGGTTTTATTTTGTTTCAGCTTGGGGCTCTGTCGGATACTGCTAATAGTCATTGGAATTATTTTACTGATCGGTGTTATTACAACTATTTACTACGCCGTCACATAACAACGTCTATCCTCTAGATTTACATTAAAATGTGTCTTATAAAGTGTAGAATTGTACATTTATACTTAGTGGTTTAGTTCGTTGACCTCAGACCAAACACGCATAACTAAACTTGCAATCCCAAACTGATGTTTAGAATAAAACGAGACAATGATACCTAAAACATGCAGGAGGGAAAGAGCAAGAGATATCAATCATCTTTCCCTTACGGCATTTTTTGTATTTTTATTTACTTTTACTACCGAAATGACAGTTTGGATCCAGAAGTACAGTCGAACCAACTGATTCATGAACCACCATAAGGCGAGTTTCCTTCCTTCGAAAGATCCATTATAATTCCTCCACACTGGTTACTTGTCAGTGTCTCTATCTAAACAGTTCGAATTAAATTGACGAGTTGTACCTAGCTAAGCTTTGAAGACTTTTGAGAATATTATGCATTTTATGCCGTGATAACAAAGATTAAATTGCATTGGTCTGTGAACTGAGGTGACAAAATGGCCAGATTCAAAACATCCTATGTAAGTACTAAAGAAGAAACTCTTTTGTTTTTCAATTCAATTCAATTCAATTTATTTATTTTCAGGTAACTTAAGAATAGTACAGATGTTATTACTAATTCTAAGACCCATAGTAATAAATACCTTAAACTTAATAATATATATACTATATATTTAAAATATACTTAAAATTAAACTAAAACACACGCGAGGTGTTGCGTTCCGGGGGGTCCCGTCTCAGCCGCCCTTTAAAGCGCCGGCCCTTCGGCCAAAAATTGGGGTCGAGAAACGTCGAGATGCTATCTGTAGGAACTCTCACCATTATTTATTATTATTTTGGCGCCTTTAAAGAAAATATCTACGTAATGGGTTATGAATCAAATTGTTCGACTGTATATTCAACTTCTATACATACTGCTTAGAAAGAGAAAGACTGAGTGCTACGAGGGGTCTAGTCTCAGTTGTTCGGTGAATTTAGTTCGGTGTTAAACAAAAGTCAACCTTTATATGTACAGAAGAAAGGCTGTTTTAATGTTGAATCTATTAAGACAGGTGCCAAATTGATTTGTTACTTTAACACCACCAAATAGAGTATATTTTACACTAACCACCGGACAAAATAACCGAACTACAGAAACTGGACCCTACGAGGGTTGCTAGTCTAGTTGTGTTTAGTCTGAGGTCATCGACACAAAATTAGATGAGATACAAAGATAAACGTTCTAAAGAACAAAATATCTACTATATAAAAATAAGTCGGGTTTTCCTTCCTGACGCTATAACTCCAAAACGCAGGAACCGATTTCCAAGGTTTTGCATTCGTTGGAATGGTGAGGTTTATAGCAAAAAAATTCAGGAAAATTTTCCGACTTATTCATATTAGTATTTAAGACAGAACAACGTCTGTCGGGTCCACTAGTTATTTATATTTATCTAAATGTTTTTTTTTATATTTTAAGGTCGCTTGTAATATTACGATGCATTGTATTTTATTTATTAGTAAAAAGTATTTAATACACTATTCATAATTAGTTATGTGTTTGACTGAGTGTGCTACAGTCATTGGTTTAACCACAGGTTTAACCTTAACGTGCCTTAACTAACACTTAATTACAGTGGTATGGTTTAGTCCCACTGTTCCCAGCAGCGCTCTCTGTGAGTTAAACCAAAACACCACTGCGATCGCCAACCCGCCTTCCAAGCGTGGCGATTATTGGCATTTCCCCCCAAATGATCATGGAAATTGGAAGAGGCCCTCGTGCAGCAGTGGACGTCATGTGGCTGATGATGATGATGATACCCCTAGGGTTACCGGGGTTTGGTTGGTCCGGCTTGTAAACGTCATTCTTCATGAAAGGTGTGTCTGACTATTACCTAACATTCCAGACTAAATGCTCCTTTGCGCACGGATATTATAACTCTTGGGTTCTTTTTGCTAAGTGAGATTTCAGGTCAACCCTATATATTATTTTGGTTAGGTTATAGTAACATAAAGTTATAATATGCCTTCCGGACTGACGTCTCCCCTAGGTGGATCCCCTGGAGGGGGAATGGTGAATTAATAATAATGAAACTGCAGATTTTTCGTTTCAAATCAGTCACACAATAAACATTTAACATGCAGTAAGCGAAGTAGTGTGGTAAAATATGTGTATCGTTGGAAATACTTCATTAAAACAACTAAACTAAACTAAACTAAATCATAGTATGGATAGGGCTCCCAAAAATATATCTATCCATGGGCAAGCTTAAAATCTATACAGTACTTAGAGGTTTCCCGCGCCTTGTACTGAATAAAATAAATACACTTCACGCCTTTTAAATCAACGAGGGTAGGCAGAGGCAGACGTAATGAGTGTATAAGTGTAAACCTAATGTAGGTAATAAGTAACTCGTAATATTGCAATACAATCCAACTCCCTTGCGCATTGGATATACCAACTAAACGTAACGAAAATATCGACTTATAAATCGTAAACGTTACAAATTGAAGAAACAATGGCCATTTTCATAGATTACAGAAGAAGCTCCTCTCACGCCACCTGCGACCGTTTCATTGGGAGCTCCGCTTTATTACCATTTACCCTCCCACTGGAGATATTAGATTGCCTACCCTTGTGGGATTACATTTGAATAAATAAACAAGAACGTCGAATAAAGTTGCCTGTGAATATCTAACACTTAGACTTTATACTGCCTAATGAGCATGGCGAGCGCCATACTTGATGGAAAATCCGTCGTTTTCTTGAAGGAAATTCCGGAGTAATTCCCATTTATTCTACACTAGACGTTATTAAACAACAGTAGTTGGTTCGTACTTTCCCTTCTCTAGGAAAAGTGGTAGAGAGAAGAATAAGTAATTTATTCCATAGAAAAATTGGGAATTACCGAAACTTGGTCGTAGATCTTCTGTGACGGAACGCCGGTACAGACATGTTAACTTTATATCTACATATATATATAAAAGAAAGACATAAATAAATAAATAAATATAAAATATTTTACAACAACACACACATTGCCTTCATCCCATGTTAAGTAGCTAAAGCACTTGTGTTATGGAAATCAGACAACGAGATATATTTATTAAAATACTTTTTTTTTCTTTTAAATACATACTTATATAAATAAAACACCCAGACACATCCAACAAGTACTTAAAAGCTCATCACCTAAATACCTGCCAGCGGTGGGAATCGAACCCACGACCCTACGGAGCAGAGGCAGACATGCTGACCACTACACCAACGGGCCCGTCAAAAAGACGGCTTTGTTACAACACTAACTCAAGAACGATTCAACCGATTAGGCAGAAAACTGTTGAGGACGTAGCTTAGAACCAGGAGAATAACATAGGATGCTTTTTGTCCCGTTCCTGTAGGACTTAGTGCAGTATAGAGGGTGCTTTATTTTGTATGACATACTGAAACTACGCGAATGAAATCGCGGGGCGTCCACTAGTTACATATGAAGTACATTACCAATAGCGACCACAGATTCAGATCAGATCAGTTACCCCGTCACGAAGTTCTCCACCGCGGAGCGTGCAAGTGGTCATCTTGCGGTTTTAGTGGCTGCGACTCCCGGGTGTTTCCCATTTGTTCTTAAGAACAAGATCTTATTGAACAATAGTTAGTTCTGTCGTCCTTTTCTTTCTTTAGGTAAAGTAGAAGAGAGAAACTTGTACTATAAGAAAATAACAAGAAATTACTTATGGAGGGATGAATTCAAAAACTCGAAGAACCAACCGTGACTCTTTTTCATATTGAACTCGAACGAACTTTTCTGACCTTTGATATAAGTACTGGTTTATTATTATTATTGAACAATAGTAGTTCTGCCGTCCTTTTCTTTCTTTAGGTAAAGTAGAAGAGAGAAACTTGTACTATAAGAAAATAACAAGAAATTACTTATGGTGGGATGAATTCGAAAACTCGATGATAAAAAAAAAACCAACCGTGACTTTTTTCATATTGAACTTGAACAAACTTTTCTGACCACATATAAATACTGGTTTATTTAATACATTTTTATAATGGGTATAAATAGTTATAACACGATAACGCTTCGAGAGAACTTGTAAATAAAATAACTCTTTGAAGTCTTTATCAGTATATTAAGTTATTTCCTTTTGTTTTTACTAAACTTTAACACGACATAATTAAATGGCATAGCGACTAGAAATATTGTACCAACATAATATCCATTTTTTTCTACTTATGTTTAATAAACGTACATAACATTAATGTTATAATTTACTACCATTTCTCCAATAAGTTTACTTTTAACATACATAATACATTTTATCTATTAAATAGGCCTTTTTTGTTCGAAGGTATTTTTTTTTTAATATGTTCTAGGGCTGGTCTCACTATTCCCACAGAAAATAATCATCGATGGTAATACTGATACATTTCTTATTATTAGCATTTTTTTTTCATAATCGCGACGCCGCGATTTCGCTTCGTTTGGCACTTACTAGATATTCAATACTTAGGCGTCAAGTTATAGTGACTGATTTAATTAAAATGTAGTGTCAGTATTACCAATGATAGTGTAAATAGTGCGACCCAACCATGTCCCAATAGTTTCTAAACACATAAGGTTATACCTACCGTTTATTTATTACAACGGATAAATTTCATTATTCCACTTGCAGTGGTAATTCTGATTTTTTTTTGCAAAACACACTAATTTAAGAAATGACGATGTACGTAATCCATAATTGGAAATAGTGGGAACGGCTCGCTCTAATACTGTGAACAGTATGGTGACCACCATAAGGCAGGAGGTGGTCAAACGCTTGTTCATAGTGATAAAAAAAAGGGAGCGTTGACTTCGGAAAGTTTAAAATACTCATTGTTATTAAATTAAACAAATCTAAAATTATAGCGAGGTATTTTTAGTCGTCTCGTCTCAGTAGTACCTACGATTATTTTGTCCGGTGATTAAAATGTACCCTATTTGGTGGTGTTAAAGGCTGAACTCAATTACTTAGCATATGACAAAAAGATAAAAATGGCCTTCATTTATAACTGGTTTATTAAAATAACCGAAATACTCAGACTTTAGAATTTTAGTTAAGTGGGGTATTCCATACGATGAATATCGTATAGGTATGGTTGGGTGGTAGAATGTACTATAGAATTGAGTCCGCTGTTTTACAATTTTGTGCGACAAAATGTGAATAAATAAATAGATGTATTTTTCCACCAACCTCGTTTAGAATATAAACAAGGTAAAAGGTAGGTAAAATACTTTTGCTTGCTTTCCATAATCTCAACCTCTGTGATAAAAACATACTTTTGTCCGTATTTTATTACGAGCAAAACGAGTTGTTTTCTTCATAGGGAAACAAAGTAACTTTTTAATTTATTTTTTATCTTGAAGTTGGAAAATAGGATTCGTTGCTTGTAGCAGACAAGATATGGTAAAAAATTGCTGAGTTACACTTATGTACATATAAAGAAATATACAGTCACAGAATAAATAATATTATATTACGTCACGGAATTAGATTCCATTTCAACTTAAATAAAACCTTAATAAAATTACTGACAGAAATATTTAGCGTTAAAAATCTTTAAAAAATGTAAGTTTCAGTAGATCGATTTTTTTTTGAGCGAGAATTTAAAAGTATTGAGTTATAAATTATAGCAACGTTTGCGTTTCCACGTAATTTCCCAGGCGAAGCTTTTGTATAAAAATAATAATTAAACTAATTATTTCATTATTTACTTTTATGGAAATACGCATATGTGGGATCCACAAATAAAATGTTTATACGAAAGCTCTAAACATCTACATTCAGCATAAGCTCACAATCCTTACGGTACACTTAATTACTTAGGTAGAGCTTAAAATATGACTAGATATGAAATAATAATTATCATATTTAATATGTCTACTTTTCGTATGTAAATAAAGATACACTATAGCACTCTTACCAATAAACGTCGTGTAACTTAGTGCCTCTGCCTACCCCGCTTTGGGATTATAAGGCGTGAAGTGTATTTACTTTTTTATTTTTTAACCTATGCCAATTTTCTTACAAGTCTTTTGAAACTGCTCATTCCAAATTCGACATACAAGTAATATTTTCATCTATTTCATACAGAAAAAAGGACTGGTATTATAACTATGTATTATTAAATGTTTATATTTATCGGATATCACGGCCGAAGTTAATGAGTAAGTGTCTTTAATCCACTCGTGATCACAGCAGATGTACATACATACATACTTCACGCCTGTCTCCCAGAGGGGTAGGCAGAGACTACAGATCTCCATTTGTTACGGTCCTGACATACCCCTTTAGCTATGTGAAAACGACAACTAAGCGAAGATGGTAAGCTGAACACTTATCTTTGATAAATATCGCATCATGATACCGCATATAAACATAATAGGTATACATTTCGTAAAGAAATGAGCAGTTATATTTACATTTATTGCATTTTACGCACTTATTTAGTGGCATGCTTTTGGGGCTATTACGGTAAGTAACAAGCAAGCCGTCAAATATCTCAAAGCTTCTATTCGTAAGAAGAACAATAGTATTACGACAATCGCTACAAAGGTATGCCCCTAACTAGCATGTGTATGAACATTTAATTTAATATACAAAAAATAAGTTTTGTCGAGCTTGGTTTAATTTTTTTATAGTTACCGAGTTTATTGGTAAGGTCATAAATCATTTGTGATTCTAACATTTAGGTACATACATAGATTGTTTGTCTGAAGCAACACAAAGGAAGCTAAAGTAACTAACAATTATTATTGTATTTAGTGACTTATTTTTATTTACAAAATGGCACTACGTATCGGTCAGGTATCGGCAAGTATATATTTGTTTAAATATAGGTATTCAAAATATAATGTGACTATGTCAAGGTTGACTAGATGAAAAACATTTACAAAAATAGTACAATATAATATTTTTAACTTTTTGCTATTTTCAAAATGACTTACATAGAAAATTAAAGTTTTCCAGACGTTGTTTTTCTATGGATTTTTTTAGGTAACTACTTAGGTGCATAAATAGAACTTATTGATCATTACTTCACTGCTTACTTTGTTATATTAGAGCCAATTTCATGATTTGCTTACTTGATCTAGTGATTGTGTTCTGGCATATTAAAGAAAATGTAGATTTGTCAGATAGGATAACTAGATCAAAATGGATCTTAGTTGACTATTTAACCTTTTTACCGCCATAGACATAAAAATCCTACAGTAAGACTAAGTCCTACAGGAGATTTTTAAGTTTATGATTATTAGAGCAGAATAAAAAATCGTGGAAACACACTGATCCTTCATCGGTCAAAAGGTTTTTAGTTTTAGTTAATTGCCTACTAGCCAGTTAATTAAAGTTATTTTCAGTTTTGTATTTGTCATAAATCAATACAAATCTATCATTATGGGGGTATTTACTGTGGTGTGTCGTATTTTTTGCCGTGCGGCTAGAATCGACCGCCTACATGTCAATGCGCCTAGGTCACAAGTTACTAAAGTCCCAAAGTTGGGTAGCATCCGAATTTTGCGACGATACTGGTGACTAAAATCGTCCGCATAAACGATCAGTTCCAGGCGATCGCAAGCCGCATGACGGTGTTTCCTATTACTAAAATGACCGAGTCACATGCAATTTTAATCACATGTGTAAATAGGTGAGCGATTCGTCTTGATGTGGTGATCAATTGTCACTCGTGTAAACCCCCCTTTTACTCCTATTTTTATTGTTTTAAGCGACTTCAAAAAAGAAGATTTTATCAATTAGGCCGTATATGTTTTTAATGTTTGTTCGCGGATAACTCCCTCGTTTATGAACCGAATTCTATGATTTTTATTTTTGGAAAGAAGTTATTTCCAAGGTTGTCACACGATAAGGAAATCAGAGTATGATGTTAGCAAACCCGAAAAATAAAGGGAAACTTTAAAAAGATCATGGGCGTGCGTCTATTACTGGTAGAAACCGGTTCTTTTTTTGCTACAATTGCTTCAGTTTGATGTTTGTCATTGAGATTATTGACATGAAAACCATCAAACTGGAAACAGAATCTCCGATATCTGGAATTAACGGTATTATCGGTATATCAACAACAAAAATCAGGAGCCAGCGTGCTCTGCGTTCGATTTAACTCAGTTGTCACATAATTCAGTTATTGGTGTAAACTCACTTAGAGCCATATGCTGATTGGCTGGTTTAATAAGCGCGTAAAACCCAGTTCATTTATATGAAGTTCGGTATGTGATATTGGACTTCAATAAGCTTTTAGTACTTTCACCATTTTTTGTTTATTTGTTAATCTAAAATGTACCCAGTGTTGACCAGTAGTCATAGGGCTATGCTGTTATTTTTTTTATCAAAGAAGTTGTGAATTTATATAGTTAACTGGCAATATATTATATAATTAAGACTTACTAGGCAGAACTCCCAAAGGTACAAAGCCAGGAGTAGTGGATAATTAATACCTAAAAGTAATTAATTAGTGCCTTTAATTAATGTCTCTTGAATTTACAAGAAAAAAGGGATTCTTCTTTCTGTACAAATTAAAATAGTATGTATTATCTTTCGATACAATAAAAATATTAAGTAATTTCTAACGATATGGAGGCACCCTGTAGGAGACAGTGATAGAGCTACGTACCTAGGTTACTATTTAAACACCATTACTAAAGGCCTCTACACACCAAACCCGCCAGCCCGCTGGCTTTGGTTATGTTATAGGAACGACATCGTAAACATGCTGTGCAGCTCAACCAGGTTTGATGTGTAGAGGCCTTAATAACAAAAGTTAAACATAATGTAACTTACACAGTGTTTTGATATTTCTTGTCATTTAACATTTCAGACATTTTTTTTGTAATATACAGAGTGTATAACTTTTGTTACAAGGGGATCTAAGTAATAATTTTGTTTTACGCAGGGTGTTCGCGAATTTTTTTTATGTTTATATTTACAGATCTACTTATGCTTTAGTCGTAATATACGTAAGTACCTATTAGCTGATGGTTCTTGTTTTATGACGGAAAATACGACCAGGGTTATGTTCGGTCACCGACAAGGTCAGGGTGCTATATTGGCAATCGTTTGTTCCTCAAACCCATCATTCCATACATAATACCAACATAAAAATGGTTTGTCTTTATGACAGCCTGACTAGCCCATTTTTTGTGATAATGATTCCTTCTTAACACTTTCGACTTAGACAATAGATTTTTTCGCTAACACGTCGGCAGGCGGGATGTGTCACCGAAAGGGTTAAAATGTACAATTAGTCGTTAGTAAATAAACTCGTTCGACTTGCGTGACTATAAAACTTACGTAATAATATTATTGTAAACATACTAAGTTGTGGCACACACACAACACAACACACACAAACACTAAGTTGTGTTGTCGCCACGCCGGTCACTGACTTAAGAATTGCTGAGAGGTGTGTCTTTTACCCAGAGGTCAACCGTGTTAATAGTCAATTCGAGCTCAAAGGTCATTTCATTACTACAGGTAAGCTATTTGTTATCCAAAAGCGAACACAGAAGATGTAGGTAGAAAGGTACGACAATTTTGTTAGCAATTTTAGTAACTCTCTGATGCTATAAAATTTGTAAAAAATTCGCAATCACCCTGCAGAACAAATACATAGATTTTATTTAGTTGCATTTAAAACGAACACTCAGAGATCAAGTACATAGTGCGATGTCCCTAATTAAAATATATTATGTAGGATTAACATCTTAACACCGATACTTTAATTAAATGCTAATTAAAACGAAGTCTTTTCACACGAATAAAGATTCGCGCGTTCAGAATGGTTCCGAAGCTATTGGCTGGTGCTGCGGCCAGGAGAGCAGGAGCTGCTCGTCGGGCGGGCGGTCGGGCGCGGGGCGCGGCGGCGACGCCAACAGCGCGCCGCTGGAGCGCGACTGCTGCCGGCACAGCGGCCGCCGCGTGGGAGACTCGCTCTCATCAGACAGAGCGCGCGTCACCGTGATCCTTGGTGAGCGCCGTCGTCGCCGGTCCGCACGGTTTTCTTCCAGCCCCAGCGCGCGCCCCAGCACGACCACCGGTGGCGCGCGGATTATGGGGATCGCCGATCGCATCCGCGGCTCGTCCTCCGAGCTATCCTGTAAGATGTTGCAGGAGGAAGCGCGCGGCGCCGGTCTCTCGGAGCCGCTCGTACCCATGGCGGCGGCATCGGACAGACGGCGCGTCATGGGCGGGCGCACCGAGCCCGAGCCCGCTGATAACGAAGGTCGCCTCGACCCACACGCGCTCGGGGTCCTCGCTTGAATTTCCTGCGTTACTTCGCTCTTTGTCATTCTTTTTCTTTTGTAGTTTCTCAGAGAGTCTCTTAAAGCTCGACTTCGAATACCGTACAAGATACCATTGACAGGTGGAGCTGCTGACAGCAGCGCTATAGAGAGGGCAGCTATAGTTGGGGGTGGAGTGCCCACGGCTGGCCACACTAATACGCAGTAATAGGGAAAGTACAAAAGTGCCAGAGAGCACAAGGGCTGTAGAACGGCAGAAAGTGCTCTTCGTTTTGGTCTGGGAGGTGGAGAAAATGGGTTCCTTTGGTGAGTGACGGTGACTTGAGCTGAGAGCGTAACCTCGTAGATAGCCGCGGCGATACGATGGCGGTGGTAGCGCGCTATGCGCAGAATCTTCAGGCTGCAGAGGAGAACGAGCACCGCCGGTAAGACGAAGGTAAGGAGAGTGTAGAGCAGACAGAAGGCGAGGGCAGAAGGACCCGCGCCGCAATCCGGCGCGCACACTCCGGGCACCCCCTGAGTTAGTGGTGGTCGCGCAATGGCAATTGGCGACAGCAATGCCGCCGTAGCCAACCACCCGCCTACCACACAAATCATCACCTGGAAAGATACAAAGATCATTTTAACAGGCACTGCAATAGTAGAGTTACCCCCTCACCAATAAACGCCTTTTTACTTACACAACTGTTATTACAGGTCTACTTGAACTGGTTATTCCGTATTTGACATACAACTGACAAGTTAAGTTGAGCGTTGTGTATCTTCTAAA
>SJJU01037202.1:0-10084 GCA_012932125.1 Conopomorpha cramerella | reverse complement strand
ATTAAAACGTGAGGGTGGACCATCATATTTCAATGCTGCGTGGAACATTATACGGGAATAACAAATTGATCAAATAGGGGTCCTCTCCTTTACTTCTCACTACATTATTTTTCATCACCAGCACATTATCACACTAAATCTACCACATTAACACAATAATTGCAGCGAAAAATTAATTTTGAAAATGAGAAATAAAGAACGCCATTTGCATGTCATTGCTTCCCGTCACAAAGTTCCGGAAAAACGGTCGACGAAGAACTTCGTCTATCAGTTTTAATGACACTTGTTGTCAGTTTTAGTGTCACTAAAACACTCAGACCAAAAACAACTAAACTTGCAATTCTAAACTCACGTTTAGAATAAAACGAGACGACGATATGAAAAACAGGCACGAGTGAAAGGGTAAGAAAAAATATCTTCTGTCCCTTGCAGGGTAAATCTGGATCTAAACTGTCAAATTATTATTAAAAGTCACAGTTTGGATCCAGAAGTACATAATTTTACATACATTTTGTTGGAAGAGAGACCACCTGTCTGTACGCGGATTGCAAGTCTAGTTTTATTTGGTCTGAGCTAAAACATCAATAACGTAAAGTTTTTATATTGGGACAAGTGAAAAATGAACTTAATGTCTAATGACATTAATATGATTTTCAACCTTGAGGTGGTAGACCAGATTCTTGGCCGACTGTACCTATGTCAATAGGCGACCATTTTAAGGCAAGCAGTTTTGTTTTGATGTTTTCCTTCGCCGCATGAGCATTGCGTTACGTAAATACAATGTGTGAAACCAAAAGTTTAGTGAATTTGGCTGAAAAAAACGAATCACAACGCGTACAAACCTATTATGACATGATATTTAAAGTTTAAAACGGGTATTATAGCGCGAAACTTAACCAAAGACAAGCATTTAGCTCAGCTCGTGACGTCGGCACTGTAACTGTGTCTAAATGTCGGGCAAACAGCGAAGGTAAGCTTTATCTTTTGGTTAATTTTTACGCTATAATACCCGTTTTAAACTTTAAATATCATGTAATTTCTTTCTTTCAGAGCAGCTTTAATGGGGGTGATAGACGAAATTTCAATTAACCTGTCAAACGTGACAGAACTGTACACAAGAGCGTTTGCCATCAACTGTCACGGTGTGTACATATTAAAAAAGGATTAAATATATAAACGGTTAATCAAATTTAATCTCCGTCCAATAACAACGCGCTGTATTTTACACATGAGATTAAAAATTCCAGTTCACATAAAGCTTTTTATACACATAAATACCTGAAACCAGAGAGCTATGCGAGTTTATTTTATTTTTTTATTTTATTTTATTTGGCACACAACACAGAATACAACTCGTACTTCACACTAGTATACAATTTAGACATAATATAGCTATAAATTAAATCGCATACCAAAACATATGTACACAGTTACGAAAAAAAAAACTGAACTGAAAATTAGAGGCTAATGTAAATTAATATAGGTACTTATATCTATGTTACTAACTAGAACTAGTGTTAGTAGACCAATAAGTAATTTAATACATTGTTTGTGGAAGGCAGTGCAATACAAAAATAACATAAAGCTTAACTTATCAGGATAAAGTACTCAATACTTAATAACTTACTTAGTTTGACTTACATAACTTTAACGAAAAAAGAAAACCTGCTTCTACCAGTACTAATCGCCCAAATAACTTTTTAAAGTTCTCTTCGATTTATTTGGTCTGCTACCATTAAACACTGAATTCTTTATCACGGGACCACCTTTGGTAATCATCAAAATCGGTCCACAAACAACCAAGTTATCTGCGAACAAACATAAAAAAGCTGTCTATACACGGTCCAAGTGGGAAACTCCTTTTGTAAAGTCGTTTAAAAACATGCAGTTTTAGCACGAGCAGAACGTAGTAGAAGCTCACTACAGCGTTTTCTTAATACACAGAGTGTAATCGTTAAGTATGGGCTAGTAATAGGCCAATAAAGGGTAATCCAGGCCATAATTCCATAGAAAATACATATATCAGAAAATAAAACTTACAACTGATATCGAAAGTGCGTTATGCAATCAGTAAAATTATATTAAAAAACTTTATTTACACTCACTTAGCGATCACATCCTGTATAACACCTCAATCTATCACGCAATTCACGCAACATTCTTCATTCATCTTACTAATATTATAAATGGGAAAGAGAGTTGTTTGTTTGTTCCGCTTTCACGCCGTAACTATTGAACCGATTGCTTTGAAATTTTGCAGACGTATAGTTAGAAGTCCGTTTTAAATAATAGGGTACTTTTTATCCCGGAAAAAATTATATTCCCGAGGGAAAACAAAAATATTCCTTTATACCGCAATATAATCGAAGTCCACGCGGGCGAAGCCGCGGGCGGTAAGCTAGTGGTAGATGACTACAAAACACTAGACTGCAATCAAATTAAACACAACAGTATGCTCACTTCGTTGAAATGATGACGTCATAATGTCAGTGTTTTGGTTAGCGGCAAAAAAAGCTCTCAACAAAACAATCCGTCATTGTAGGCGAAGATTGCGTCTCGGTGAGAAATATTAAATTTCTACCGTAGAGTGCAGCACCGACTAACGGTTGGGGCAGAACGGTGCGGCGACCGTCGTAACATAGGGTGGCTAATACTCGTGTCACAAGACGTACGTTGCATACCTACTACAAGGAATTCTATGTTACGATATGTTTTTGATGAGATTAATGGGCAACGGACTGGCCAATTGGTAAAAACTTTTATTATTTTTCTGTCTACACCCCAACTGTCAGTCTGTCAGGTTTACCCTCATAGAGGACTTAAGGTGAAACCCTAAGGCATAAGGACACACGTCCTTATAAATATATGCGAGTTTCGTAAATCCTGGGTGTAAAAGGACCCCTTAAAAACGTTGTTGGGCGCGTCAGTTTGAACAACTTTTACTATGGCGGGGAAATAAAAAAATACTTTTTTTCTCTCCATACAAATTAGACAATTTTGTGCCTGGGGAAATGACAATAAAAATTGTATGGCGATTGAAAAAAATATTTTCGTTTCCACACATTTTCGCCATAGTAGAAGTTGTTCATATACGAGCCTAACAACGTTTCTAAGACCATTGCTCGGGGACCTTTTACACTCTGTAGAAGGCGGTTTCCGTTCTGAATACGCATCAATCGTGTGGGGCAGATCTCCGCCCGCCCCTCGGGGAAATGAAATTGCAAAATATGTCTCTACGACAGTCGCGCGCCGCGGACGCTGCTCACTTCCCAATATCTTTCATATATAGTCATGGTAATGACATTTTGTTGTATTTTCCACCCTGACGGCAATATTACTGACTGTGGATGTATATGGAGAGAATGGATGAAAATCGATTAACGAAAGATATTTATATGGGTGATGTAATGGGCCGGGTGAGTAGAGGTCGCCCCAGAAGAACATACATTGACCTGATTGGTTATATACTGGCAGAAGATGTCGTGAAATGTACTCGAAACCGGAAGTTATGTGTGAATGCAGATGACGCGAAAGGGGTATGTCAGGACCGTGACAAATGGAGATCTGTAGTCTCTGCCTACCCCTCTGGGAGACAGGTGTGAAGTGTATGTATGCACTGAGCTTTTGTTTATACATCTACACACTGAGATAGGAATAGACAGGTAGTAGGTACTAAACATTCTTATATTTCATCCTTCATCAGTTGACATTAACCGTGGCATTCATGAAATAAGAACAGCCTAGCGCTGTTCATAGTTCGTAGTGTTATGTTTTCCATATTTTGAGGCCTTAAGAAGTCCTCAAAGGCTAGTCAAATGTACGCCAAATACGGACAAACTGGTCTAAATGAGTCAATGTTTGAACTTTTTGCGAATATGACTTTTTATTTTATTTTATTCATAAGGCTCATCTACAAAGTGTGTGCTTGTATGTACGTTAGAAAAATTACAATCTTAAATTTCTTATACTTACACCTATTACAGATATGCACAACATTGATGAGTTTTCTTACCTACTTAAAACCATTATACATCATTAACACTACTGATTTTTTGACTTTAAAAACTAGGACGAAAAAGGGGACACATAATTTTAAATATATATGTATTTAAAATTGTGTGTCCCCTTTTTCATATTATGTTATTATATATAATTTTTTCCCTAACCTAACCCTTCAGTATACATATATACCGTAATAAAAGCACAAAACATCCACACGTCCATATATCTTATTTTCGAATATATATATCGTTTTCTTTTGGAAATAATAGACAAGAAGCCACATGATACTGTCCATTATCATCGTAACGTCTTCTAAAAAAAAACATTAACAGAATCACAAAGGTGTCGGTACTAGCCAACCTAACTGTGTTACAAGTACATACTATAACACAAACAACCGCAAGCCCACACGGCTACGACAACAAACTATTCCTATAAAGTAGAATAAACGACTCAGCGCAGGTATACTATACAAACTTAAGCCAATATAAAGCCGCACATGTATGCGAAGGTTCGAGTAACAAACGACCTCATCAAGATTTGCCCGTGTTTCTTATTTTGCCGGGGGTATTCGGGAACCTATCCGCGGCGCGGGCTCACGTCCCGGATTTATCGACTCGTAATAAAGCCGAACACAGTTTCTGCATTGCGATGTATCGTGATACTCAGACGGGGATCGATTACGATTCATCTCCGTTGATGTACATCGTTATGGAAATTTACAATGAAAATTTGCTTTTCATTCACAAGTTATTGTATTTTTTAATATAGGTTTAATACTTACACTGAAACAGTCCCATCACATAACTGACTGGCGATTGAAATGTTAGTGTACTATTTCTCTTTTTCAGACCTTTTATGTGAAGGATATTAAGTGTTTAATTCTATGTATAAGTAGTAGTAATATGTCAAACAGATTTAGGTTGATGGGCTCACCCCCTGTCACGTTGGGTTAAATACACTCGGTGAACCGTGGGCACTTGCTTAGCAAGTGCTTCTGCCTACCCCGCTTTGGGATTAAAAGGCGTGAAGTGTGTGTGTGTAGATTTAGGTTTATATTTTGTAGTGCCCTTATAGGGTTTCATGTCGATTCTATAGATCTACTGTAAAAACTTTGTAAAAATACGAAGACAAAAAAAAATATGTTTACTAAAATACAATTAATATGTGAACTCTAAACATGATGGGCTCATTACATATCACGCGGGGCGAAAATACGCTTGGTGAAGAATATGCGCCTTTATTTCAGAAGTTATACAGCGTATATTTCTTCAATATTAGGAAAATATTTTGTTTTTTCTAAAACTACTTGACATTTTACGTTATGGGAGTGAAGAACAGATGTTGCGATATTCAATACCATAAAGATGCATCGCGATTAAACATAATAGAGTTAATAATCATGGCTTCAGACTTCAGGATGTTTGTTTGGGGAACGAGATTATCACGACACATTGGACCCCTGACGAGTCTGCGTGATGGATGAGCGCGTGCCGACGACGGATGGACCAAATTATTTGGATTGGTATCCACATATGATATGATGTGCTTTATTACATCACGCGTTCTGGCTCGTTATTATGTTTGGCAAAGCGATTAGGAGTTTCAGCTTCGTAAATTGTAAAAATACTGTATATTACAAATACCTAAACACAGAAACATTTGTGTTCTTTTTAACTACAAATGCTTGCATTATTTAACTACCGTAACTATCTTCTAACATACCTGTTTACATACAAAGAAGGCTGAAACTGTTGTTTTTTTCTCTACAGTATAGTATTCGCGCGTAGTTTCAAACACGCTACAGAGCTCTACACTAAACTTTTTCGGCAGTATTTCGTTCGTTGTAGGTTTTATTCTTTTTCCTTTTTCAAATTCACCGTTGTTAGTGGCCAGTAATAATTGCGTGTTCAGCAGTACTAACCAGTTTAAGTCCAGCTGGATGTAAAAGGAGTTCACATATATCGGAGGGCTCATTTTTGGTTGGTGTTTCAGACAGTTCGGTCCGTTTTGTCGCGAACTCCACGGAGGGCGGGGGGCCGCGTTTGTTCCGTGTCGCTGGAACAATACGCATCTTGACGGTTCCGCAGCAACCTCTGCCTGCGCTTTGTATTGTTACGCGCCATTTCGCGTACAAGTTTTAAACAATCATACACGTTGTTGGAGCGCGAATGCAGAACTCGACGCCACTGCTTTGTCTGGATTCGTATACCGTCACTAAGTATTACCTCGGCGCGTTGTGTGTAAAGCATTTTTTCATGGTGTTTTTTTTTTAAATTATTACAGACATGTGTTTTTTTTTAAGTATTAACCGACTGAGAACAGAACCTAGCAGGGGATCGTGAGCGATGGAAGATTGTTGGGGAGGCTTTTGCCCAGCAGAGCGACACCATAATAGGCTAAGAAAAAAAAAACAAACTTGTGAGATTCGTTTAGTTAAGCGGTTGTTAAAGTAAGTAAATATAGACGCAATATTCTACATCAAAGATTTCAACACTTAAGATTTTCACTCACAGAATACTAATATCTCGCCACTCCTCCTACGTAGTGTATCATCAAGGATTGAAAATGAGATTGAATCTAGTTTGAAGCCGTCGGCAAACATCTCGCGATAAGCAATTTTGCGCTGCTTCGTCGCTGCGGGCGCGGCGTATCTACGTAAACACGCTGTATGTGGGACGGTTGATACGAATTTAGGCTTCAGCAGGTGAATGAATGTACTCTTTATTGCACACTGTACATTACGAATGTAAAAAACAATACAATGTAAAAATTGCAAAAGGCGACCTTATCGCTCATAGCGATTTCTTCCAGGTAACCTAATTTAAAGATTACAGGAGCTTAACAGATAGAGTAATGGGGCTGGCAAGTGTTGCTATCTGACCGATAACGTCAGTAATATTTTAAAATAATAAAAATACATAGTATATATACAGGTGCTTATTTTATTGAAATGAAATTCTTTATTTAAAGGTTAAGTGCGTAGAAATAAGTGGAACTTTTACCGCTATAGGTTACTCTGTGGCGCGGGACACAGGCTTTTCTTGTAGTTTGTAACATATTCTATTAGAGAAAAAAAATGTATAATATATTTTTTTTTTTAAATTAAAGTAGTTCGGTTAACTAGTGAGTTATTACTTATTACTAATATATAGTGTAGAGAATGGATGAGAGTCGATTGACGAAAGAGTGATGTAATGGGCCGGGTGAGTAGAGGTCGCCCCAGAAGGACACACATCGACCAGATTGGTGATGTCCTGGCGGAAGGTGGCGTGAAAAGTACTCGAAACCAGAGGTCATGTATGTAAAGATGTCTGAATGTAGATGAAGCGAAAAGACCGTGACAAATGGAGATCTGTAGTCTCTGCTTACCCCTCTGGGAGACAGGCGTAAATGTTAGTTATATGTTATAGTTAATAGATAGGTAACATTTGTTTATATGTACATTGGGTGTACGAAAGTATGTGTGTGTGTGTGTGTGGAAGCGTGAGTATATGTACGTGTCATTATTTATGTGTGAGTATATTTTTTAATAAACCATTAGTTAGCAATTCGAGACTGGGTTTGTTTATCAATTATTTTACGTATTTGCGAGAAATATTTGGATTGTTAATTAAGCGTCTAATAACAGACGACCTACGTAAAGCCGTAGGAATGTAAAAAAAATAAATGGGATAGTAAAGTCATATTCCCACAGGAGATTTTTAAAATGTAGCCTAAAGTTACGTTTATATACATATAAGAACTTATAAATGGGTCTCTATTTCACAGTCTACGCAATGTATGGTGAAGGACAACATAGTGGTGAAACCCGCAAACCACAAGGTGTGTGGACCCTATAACGGGGATGGGCTCACACGTTAGGTTAATTGCGCTTGGTGAATTTGCTTAGCAAGAGCCTCTGCCTATTCCACTTTGGGATTAAAAGGAGTGAAGTGTATTTATTTTTATTTTATTTTACAGAATATATGTACAATAAAGTCACGTCCATGATCCTAACGGGGTGGAAAGTTGGAAGATGTGATGATGGCTTTTAAGAGTAAGGGTATCGATGGTAGGTAGCTAGACCCTGTCGTATTCCAGATATCCCTTAAATCCATTTTGCGCCAATACATCAGCATCCGCTTGGCACATGGGAACATACACGATTGGAAAAAATATTTCTGGTGTCAACCAGTAGCGCAATTCTCGTATTTTTGCTCGATCACGATTACGTTTTGGTTTAGCTTACGCTCGAGTTTAGTCGAGTTCAAAAATTACCAGAATACCGTATGTTTGAGAAGAGTAATTTTAGTCTTGTTTGTTTACGAGAATACGCTTTGACGATTCCGAGCCGTTTGACGTACTATTGAAATTCGGTAGTAACACGAGAACGATAGTAACAAGAGAGTTTGGACTAAGTTGAGACGTTTTTAGTATCGACGAAAATACGAGAATTGCACTACAGATCAACGTGAGACTATTAAAACTTCTTTTTCCGATATAACTTCAGACTTGCGTAGGTCCTACCATATCCGGGGGGTACATAGTGTGCAGATCCCCTTCCGAGTTCTTCTGTCCAGTCCTGCCGTCTTCGCCGCACTCCTGTCCATGCCCGCCCCTTGAGCACAAGAGACCACCAAGTGACACGACGCCGTCTTGAGATTGATTTATGTAAAAAAATGCAGACACCGTAAAAGATAAAATAATATCAAATTATTATCGCTATATCTTCAGAATTTGGTCCTAGCAAACCCGGAGGGTACATAGAACCCTGCAGATCCTTTTCCGTATCTCGCTGTCCAGCGCTGCCGCCTTCGCCGGACTCTAGTCCATGCCGCCACCTTGAGCTGAAGAGACCAAGTGCCGCGACACCGTCTTGAGATTTATTTATGTAAAAAAATGCAGACGCCGCAAAAGATAAAATGGACGTAGTCACACAGAAAGGACTCAATCCACACTTTGCCCGAAATTGAGTTTGCTATACCAGGGTGCTAAGTTAAGACATATCCATCATATAAAAAAAATATTTACACAAAAAAGTTCACTACAACCTATTTTTTATGTACCCTGACTCAATCCATAATGGCGGGTATCGCATCCAACTTTGAAGCTCAATATCTCCGAAGTAACTTTTTGTGGATTGAGTCCTTTCTGTGTAACTACGTCCAAATAGTATTTGCCTTTTTTGTGATTCTTTCATTTGAATTTCATACAGAGATCAACTGCGAATGCTACTTTGCGTGATACATACACTAGTAATATTATAACGAAAATATGAGCAGTATTACGAGTGGGGAATGTGATTGGAGGCGGCAGTCTCTGCCAGCCACCAGATAGCACACACTTGGCCTCACTCCAGGCAATATCGCATTTATAACAAAAAAAAGACACTGTTATTTAGAAGCAGCATGTTAAGTTGCTTAATTTATGACGTAGAATTGGTTTTGTTTATTTATGTACTTGGTAGTGGACGCCCCGTGATTTTATCCGCGTGGACACTATAGTTTTGCACTTTTTATAGCCTTGTGGTGACGGCGAATATGATACACCACACCAGCCCAACTTTCCCACGGGTCGTAAGAGGCGACTGAGGGGACATAGAACGGGCAGTAGCGCTCTCTGTAAGTCAAACCACAACACCACTGCTATCGCCAACCCGTCTGCCAAGCGTGGCGATTATTGGAATTTCCCCCCTAAATTATCATGGAAATCATTGGTGGGCGCCCTCGTCCAGCAGTGGACGTCATGTGGCTGATGATGACTTCAAATGAATTAATTTCTCATATAACCTTGCAGGACCAAATGCCTCCAAAAACCGATAGGCGAAGAAATCGCTCTGCGCAAATGGAGATGGATTGGCCACGCGCTACGAAGAGACGAGAACGATCCGGCGGTTGTGGCTTTCGACTGGCGCCCTAGCGGGAAGGGGAGACGAGGAAGACCAGCGTACACGTGGCGGCGCTCCGTGGACTCCGAGCTCAGGGCGACGGGCATTGACTGGAATGCCGCAAAGGCAGCAGCGCTGGATAGAGGGACATGGAGAGATATCTGCAAGGCCCTATGTACCCCCCGGGTATGCTAGGACCTAAGTAAAGTAAGT
>SJJU01037200.1:0-14233 GCA_012932125.1 Conopomorpha cramerella | reverse complement strand
ACCTTAGTATTTTGGTTACCCGACCTACTAATAGAGTTATTGCTAGATCTTTTTTTGTTGTTCTCACGACACAAGCTAACGAAGGTCCTGTGTTTTTTGGGTGAGTTGATAGGTAGCCTATATTTCGTAAAAACAAGTTACCTATACATAGGTGTCAATCCTTGGGGATTACTGCCTAACTTGTCATAAAAGACAGTGCACGCCACTGCTAACCGCATAATTGAAATAAGGCAACTTTAATTCATACACAAAGTAATCAAATCACTAATAATTGATGAACAAGAACAAAGACCAAATAGAATGTCCAACGATAAGATTAATTGTCACTTAACGCCATACATGTGGTTGTAAGTTACATTCGTTCTGAAATATATCCGTGGACATTCTCAGTGTGTCAGAATTCGCGGCATTAATTCTTGACTATAACTAGAAAAAAAGTCTCATTTTAAACTTATTTTATTTCCCCTACCAAGTACTTGATCATCGTTGACTTAATGCCTAACAATATATTATGTGTGATCTATTCACATATTGCCTTGAAATGAAGTATTAGAGTAGTATAAGAAGTTTTATACAACGTAGGTATATTTCTGGGAAACCCTATCGTATCGGTTTACCTACGTACTAATGGATCATGTTAGCATTGCAAATTTGTTTAAACTCCGCCCAGCCCTGTTGCATTTCAATGGATAATGTAGGTTTTTTTTATTTTACTTATTTGTGTGTATTTAATAGAAAATGTATAATTGGTTGATGAATTTTTGGCATGTTCCGTACGTTACTTCTTACCTGATCGTCGTCATTTTTTAAATTCCTCCTTTTCTATTAAACACACACACTTACACATACTCACATAGGTCTTACCTTAACTTTCTGGAGTCCCATAGTACCTACAGGGTTGCCCAGTTTAGGCTCCAGTCTTCGCATACAAAAGTAACTGTAATCAGTACCGTGTTTTTTTAATTATTCATGATTCGTTATGTGAAGGATATAATTTTTTTATTAAAAAAAGATCTACGCGTACAATCGAGACTAACCTTTTAAATTTTGTCGTTTTAAAAAAATTGTATGGGACGGGACCAAAATATATTTTTATTATTTTTCAAAGTACTCCACGACATTTGACGCACTTTTCCATAAGCTCGAACCAATTTTTGAAGCACTTATTACATTCTGAAGTTGGGGTGTCCAAAATGGCAGATTTGTATGCTTCTACCGCTTCTTTACTGGAAATAAATCGCTGACCACGTATTTTTTCTTGACTTCAGGGAATGTAAAGAAGTCGTTAGGACTTAACTCAGGGCTGTACGGAGGGTGGTCGAGACTCTCGACGGTTTCACCTTCTAAAAAAGCAATTTTTGTTTGGCGGTGTGGGAACTAGCGTTGTCGTGGTGAAGGATGATGCGCCAGCGAAGGTTTGTTTTACGAAGTTCTGAGATAACTGCTGGTAAGCAAACTTTTGTATACCAATCTGCATTAACCGTTCTACGATCCTCTAGTTCAATTGTAGCAACATGCCCCGTTTTAGCTACAAAACTGGCTACCATTTTCTTGGCCGTGCTTCGAGATCGAATTACTTTGGTTGGTTTCTGCTCATCTTGAAAGACCCATACCGTTGACTGCTGTTTGGAATCTGGATCGTAGGCATAGATCCACGATTCGTCACCACTAACGATATCGTATACGTGTTTTGAGTCACCACGATCAAACCTTTTCAGAGTTCTGCGGCACCAACTGACTCGAGCCGCTTTGTGGGCGTCACTAAGCAAGTGAGGTATCCATCGCGATATTAGTTTTCTCACGCCAAGTTCTTGATGTAAAATTTTTTGAATGGTAGTCCCTGAAATGTCTAATGAATCCTCTATTTGCTGATATGTAACATGTCGGTCTTCGAGAATCAGTTGCCTCACAGCAACGATGTTTTCTTCGACAACGGCTGATTTTGGACGACTTTGGCGTGGCCTGTCCTGGACTCTAGTGAGTCCTCGTCGGAAATATAAATACCAGCGTTCCACAGTCCTCAAGGAAGGGGCTTTATCCTCAAACACCGAAACGAACTCTTCGTGGCATTGAAGTCGGGTTAAACCCCTGCGAAAGTTGTAAAAAAATATCGCTCGAAAATTTTCTTTCGTAAACTCCATTTTCACAAGCGACACAACGACTTTGGACGCTCACTGTAAAAAAACTATTTGACATACAGCTTTTATATTTTGTTTATTGAGATTCTGAATTTTAACTGAATTTAAAAAGTTACGGTTCCAAATTAAAAAACATTAAAAAGTATGTTAACGACAGAACTTAAAAGGTGAGCCTCGTAGACAGAGACACCGGGAAGCGACTTTGTTTTACACATAACATGCAGATAATAATAATAATTACGTAGGCAATATTTAACAGAGTATTTTTAATATCAATTACACTTTAATCCATTTAGTGGCTGCGTAAACTCACTTCCACAGAGTTGTTTGCCCGATCCCGCGGGAAATTGTATCACGAATCGACAATTATGTTCAAGGGCGTAGCGTACTCACAGCCATACCTAACTTATACTCAAACATTGCTTGACTTATGTAAATAGAGCAGCCTCTAAGGAAATTACTGCCAAAAATGGAGTCAAGGCAAGGCGCGCTTGTTTATTCCGGATGCGTATCTTTTTGTTGATAAGTTTTTGCGTATTTAGCAGCTAGACGGAATCCTATTACTAGAATCAACGTGGTGGCGTTATATCGTTTACACACCTTGTTTTATGCGGGTTTTATCGCGACGTTTCCTTCATCATAGGCTCAAAATAATTCTAATAAAAGAAATAAGAACAGACTTCGTTCAGTGCTATTCGCCCGCCCATACGACTTTTTTTACAGTTCCCCCCATTTAACGGCGTTTGCCATCATCAGACCAGAGTGGTTTCTTTATCATGGGACCACCTTGGATATATCTTCTTTTCAACCAAAAAAAAAATAATATCAAAATCGGTTTATAATAAACGACGAAGTTATCCTCGAACAAACATAAAAAAAGCATTTGGAAATAGGTATTTCCGGTCGTATAGAGAAAGTCTCCTTTTGTAAAGTCGTTTAATAAGAGATAGGTCTCTTATTATAACCTTTGACCAAACACAACTAGACTTGCAAGCAGCGAACCACCTTCGTTCTGCCTTTTTTGAAAATTATGTACTTCTGGATCCAACCTGTAACTTTTACTAATAATATGACAGTATGTATCCTGATATACCCCAATACGCAGTAATGGACAGAAGATATTGTCTCTTACTCTTCCAGTCCTGAATGTTTTCCAAATTGTTATCTCGTTTTATTATAAACGTCAGTTTAGGATTTGAAGTCTAGTTATTTTTGGTCTGAAAACCTAGTCGTACTCGTCAAGTATAGCTTGTCTCGAACCCGCCCGTTTCCACTAACCAAGTCCCGGACACTGTCGCCGAAAGAGCGAGAGAGGAAACTATTACACTAGATACGTTGTACTACAATGTATATTTTCTTCCTTTTCAGGCCTCAGAAAAAATGGCATTAAGCAAGTCTGCTGTGTGGGACGCGCTGTAACTCGGCGCTTCTCTTTTGGTAAGTGTTTTTTTTTGTTTACCTTATTATAGGACATAACCCGTCACAGTTTGTAATCTTACTTATGTAGAGTTGGTACAAGGAAGACGTCTTATTATACAGGGTGTTCGAAAAGGCCAACATCGTCGGTAATTTTCGGTAAAATATGTGTGTGTATCTGTATTTACAGGCGTTTATTGGTGTATATCATTATTATTTAGTACAATAATAAATTATTACTAATAATATACATTTTACATATTTACCGTATCTGATGAAATAGTTAAAAATGGTAGAAAAAAAAAACTACTTATTTTAAATTATAAACGGACCTTTCGTTTTACGACATATAATTGACGCTCTGTCCTGTGAATACATTTATTACTTACGAAGAAGACAGTACGCTCTATTCTTCAAATCAAAATATTAAAAAAATGTATTGGGGTTGTTTTTTTTCCATCACCCGTTTTAATATTCCATAATGTCTCGGGACAGGACAGGAAAGGTCAACGATCACATCGTTTCCCATTTGTTTTTGTAGAACAGAACAATGGGTGGAGGATTTGGTGGACATCACTATCCATTACTTACTGTCGTCAATTTCCGCGTTTGTTTTTTTTATTTTACAAAGACAATGCTTTATTGGTTTTCGCGTGATGGCCCCACGGCGGTCACACCGTGCGGGTCGCGTACAGCACGCCGCTATTGTAAAGGCTCCGTTCATGATGGAGACATTTGCTTGTACAAGTAAAACTTTTTAAGAAAAAAAAATAACCGCCTTAAAATAATATAAAATGCGAAATTTCCAATTTATGTGGGACAACCTTCGGGGCACACCAAAGTTTTGTCGAAATTGTACTATACTAAAAAATACTATCTGTAATGTAGAGTTATGCATGGTCAGATATAAATAAACTAAAACAAATTATTTTAAAGAACGTTGTGACGACGTGGTCGCCCCAGAAAGAGTTGGAGTGACGAGCTGGTATCTCACGACAAAGGGTGGTGGAACGCCGCCCAAGATCGCATGGCGTGGAATTAGGGGAGAGAGGCCTTTGCCCTGCAGTGGCTCAGAATAATAATAATTTTAAAGAGAAAAAGAAATCCGGCTTCAACCAATACCTACGATTTACACGATTTTTTTAAAGTTCTCCTCGATTTATCTGCTCTGCCATCATTGAACCCTGATTTCCTTATAATGGCATCATGTTTGAAATATCTGCTTTCTAAAAATAAAAAAGCTGGTCGAATTGAGAAACCTCCTTTTTTGAAGTCGCTTATAAATGAATCGCTAAGTGTGTTGCTGAGCGCAAAAGTCGAGATCGGCAGGAGAAATTTCTCTAATAATGTATCATGGAAGGTTAACATAACATTGAAAAAAAAATCAAGTGCACAGGATATTGTAATAATTTGAAATTAATATTTAGTCGGGTCTGCAAGTTGTTTATAAAAAGTTACCGATGTTAAATTCATTGTTAAATGTTTCATTATTCATGAAAAAAATTAAAATCATCAAATCACTCAAGCTTACAACTAACAACCAATTCAGATTTGAATGAGAAGTTTAAAAAAAAATCTTGTCAAAGACTGTGGGGAACGACAGAGATGCAACTACGTTAGTCTATGATTGTTCGTCTCCGGACTCTTGTTTTTTTTTATAAAGAAAGCTCCTCATTGTGACACCCCACAGTCACTAGACAAAATGTGACTCTGAACGCGCCCTTACTGCGACGCCGAGCCTCCGCCGCCGCTAAAGCTCGCGTGGGCCGGCAGAGGGCGCGGCAATCACCCAACCAAACAAGTAATGGAAACAAACGATACCGCGGAAATCGCTCGTCACATTTCACCCGCACTACATTCCATGAAAATTCGCTTGCGTGAGTTTGCTAATCGCTGGCATACAGCTCGAAGAACATATGAAGCCTGTTAATGACTGAAGACGCGACGAGGACCCGACGCGAAGTCTTCGTAATGTGGTCGTCATGCTCCAGAAGGGGGAGAGTTGGCAACAAAACAGTGATGGACAAAGATAATTTGTGTCAGTATGGAGTCAAGGAAACGTGTGTGTTGATAAGAGGCAAAAGCTACTAGACGCGCACGTCTCCAGAGAATGCCCCGTACGCCGAGTGCCAGGTGGGGCTTGGGTGGTGGTATTTATCCCTGATATTTATTCCATGACAAACGGGGCTTATTTCATAGAAAACATGTACAGTTGGTCAATTATCTGGTCTACCGTACTAAAGGTAGTAAGTCGTAAGAATATCAATAGACATTAAAATTTAGTTTTTACTTGGCACAATATCATCATCATCATCATCAGTCCATACTTGTCCACTGCTGGACATAGGCCTCTCCAATTGCACGCCACTGTGATCTGTTTTCGGCTTCTCGCACAATATAACGACTCTACTTTATTGATGTTTTAGTTACACAGGCAGGTTAAACACTTTCTTTGCTGACCGTACAAAAGGCTGTACCCTCTCTGTCTCTCGCTCTGTCACTTTCCTGTAATTGCTTTTTTTTTAATGAAAATAGATGACTTTCTACCGCTGCATTCGCGTGTATTTTTTTTCTATTAAAATTTTGATGGTGAATATTAATTAAGTAATAATGATTGATGGCAACGTATTCAGCGTATTGTTGTCTATGACGTACTAGTATCGAATGGTGTTTTCAATCATTTTTTAAGGAAACGACATGACATAATATTAAAAGTTTAAAATAGGTATTATAGCGCGAAATGCAATGTACTAAGGGTAAATACTCACCGTACATAGGTACTATACTACAGTGCTAACTGTACCATACTTATATACCACGAATAAACTGTTGCTTTGTGTTAATCTGGTGTACAATTTTCCAAACTCATTAAAATCCATACACTTGATTTTGCGTGCAACATCATAGTAATAAACATTCACATACAGCAAATGTGCAAGGTTCGTGTAGTATAAATATTTTTTTTTACTTACATTTTAAATGCGGGTCACTAGATTTATTCCTCATAATTTGTGAATGTATTGAAGCATAGTACCTAAGTAAAACATTGATATGATCATGTACGCAATATTATTGATACGTATAAGTGTGCACATTATAATGGGGATTGTTCACATTTTTTAAGTGGTGTTTTTTACAGTATTTTCTGAAAATATAGACCATTTTAAGAAACTAATTTGAATATTTTTGTATAAAATTGTTTAATTACATTTTAATTAATTTTTAAAGCTTAGACCGGAAATACGTCATCATTGCGTTGAAAGAACACCGTCATCGTAGCCAGAAAAAAATAACATTATTGACACATCTATAAAATGACAGTGACTGTCAACCTATATAATATTACGTAAACAAGAACCGAATAAAATAGGTAGGTTTTCAAAATATTTGCAGTTTGTTTTGTTACTCCCTTCTGTCACAGCTGTCATACGACAAACTTCAATCAGACTTGGCACTTCAGTTACTTTTTTGCTTTGGAATACATTCCTATGGGCTGAGCTATGACGTCATAGTCTTCAAATAAAAGTTTAACTTAAAAGTTAAAAAATAATTTAAATCCATGAAGATTTTGTAAATCTGATTCTTGATAATGGTTAATTAAGGCTATTCCTCGAAATGGTTTTCGAATTGGACATCTTGAGAAAATTATGAACAATCCCCATTGTAATAAAAAAAGTTGCAAAAGAGCTATATTTTTTTTTTATTTTTTACTTTGAACTTCAAAAATCAGGCTTATTTTAAAAAAAACTATTTGTTTAATTATTTTGCAAACGGTTCACTTTCGGATAGTGCATCATAAAAATGTTGGATATTACCTTCACAATGCCCCTGTTTAAGATCCGCCACTAATTACCTGTCACCCTGTATAGGCTTCTTGTTTATAATTTTATTATACTGATTTCCTTTACCATAAGAGCGCTTGTTAAACACTTCACGCCTTTTAATCCCAAAGCGGGGTAGGCAGAGGCACTTGCCAGAAAAAAGCCTACGGTTTACCAGGCGTATTTAAGGGGGTGTTAAATTTTTCCATCATTTCCATTTCATATTAAAAAAATGTTGAATTTCCCCGCATTCTCGCGTTCGTATTGGCGAGTCCAACAACGTTTCTAAGACCATTGCTCGGGGTCCTTTTACACGCAGTATGCAACGGAAAAACTTCATAGGAAAGTGAATGAAAACGTGCGCAAAAGAGCCGCGCTTCTATAGGTTTTAGACATTCTAGTTTACTTATCACGTAAAGTAGTAGGGACAAAGCAGCACCAATTACTAAGCAACATAATACCACACAGGTGGGAACATAAACACCTGATGGGCAGCATAGGGCACGCCTGGCAAACGTCGAGCACTAGTTTCCTCTTGTATTTACCATTTTTATAATCACATACACACTTCTATACCTTCACAAACTTATAATGTATGTACATCAGCTGCCTCATGTCCGTGGGAAAGAAACTATTGGCCTAATAATTTGGCCTTACATGGTACTTTATGAAATTTCAATGTTTCCCCGGCGACAGTGGCGGCACAACCGACGGGTCAATGTCACCTGGTCAACAAAATCATAATTTATACATAAGGGGCATGTGTACTCGTAACAAAACTTATAAGTACATTGTGTAAAACACCTACGCATGATTTGTGGCATGTCATTGAGTAAGTTTATTAGTAAGTACTAGTGGATGCGCCGCGATTTCGTTCGGTTAGTTTCAGTATTCATTTCTATTCAAAAATCTATATATTCTATTATATAAAAAAAAATCAAAGCCACTTTTCGTTGTCACGGCATAACTCCGGAACGGGTGGACCGATTTCGCTAATTCTTTCTTTGTTGTGCTTATTAATGACAGTAGAAGGTTTCTATGAAAGAAAAAATGACATCCGCTGCTGGGCACAGGCCACCCTGGAGGTCATACTAATTTTAGAATCATATTAATACATAGTTAAGACAGGACAACGTGTTTGGAGTCCACTAGTACTACCATATTAACTTCTACTGCCCTTTTTACCTCCTTAGGGGATGGATACATTTTGATAAATCCTTATGTCACGTAACCATCACAAAGAATCCCTGTGCAAAATATCAGCTTTCTAGGATCATGAGCTTGGGCTGGGCGTCGATGCGTCAGTTATGAATGAATCAGTCAGGACTTTGAGTTTTATATAACAGTTAGAACAAAAACGACCCAATACGAAACATGCCGATTTTGTAATTTAAGTTTTTTGTCTTTTTTGTTAAGGTTCAATTTTATAAAATTGCACATTTTATTTTGTGTCACTTTTGTTCTAACTGATCGATATATATAGATTTTGTCGGCAGTTTTAGACAATAGGCAGAAGTTTTTTTTAATTATAACGAGGACTGGCCGGGTGTGCCCCGAATGTGTTAATAAAGAGGAATAATTCATGTAAAAACCTTCCATATATTTTCTTCACTCATTCCATACTCTTGACTCATTCATCATGAGGAGCGTGAAAAGTGTGACATTGAATGACTGAATAAGGAGTACATAAGATAATGTTGCATTTTGAATATGTAGTGCACATTTAAATGGGAATGCTTGAATGTGGTTTGGGTGTATACTATATCGAGAGAATGGATGCAAAACGATTTCCGGGTTAGGTTATGTACCTAAGGGCCGAGGACAGTACATATATGGGGATCAAAGCAAAAAGACAAGATTGGCGAGATCCTGACGACCGATGTGATAATTTAGTACTGGAAACGAATGTGTATTAAGGAAAAGGGATATCTGAAGTATCAGCATGTCCCTCTAGAGGACAGGCGTGAAGGGTGTATGTGTGCAATGTATTAACAAAAATATTTCTTTAAAGAATGAAACCTTAATAAGTGTTTATTTGGGCATTTTCTTTGGCAAGTGCCTCTGCCTACCCCGCTTTGGGATTAACGGGCGCGAAGTGTATTTTTTTTGTCCTATAACATATGTATTTTGGGTGACCAATGTGAGTGAAAAGTGAAAAATGAAAAGGTGACTACATGCCTATGTTTTGCGATATTATTTCATTAATGCCCTGGATTATATTCATTTTGTAACTATGTAAATGCGTGAACCGTGTGAACATTTTCAACAGTTTTTACGATATTGTTTTTTTTGTACATACCTATATTGTATTGTCGGGTACGCACGCGATGTGTAATTAATTTAATAAAAATCAGCGCAGTACTACTTTGCGTAGGTGCTAGTGTTTGGTACTTATTCCGTAGTCGCAACCTTGAACTTGTTTCATAGAACATATTATATAGATTGGATGGAATCGTTTATCCCACAAAAAAAATACTTTCATAGTGCGAACCGCCAGGATGTGGATTCCGTTCCCGGAGTCTGTGTTGCCTGCTCAGTACAGTCTGGAGGTCTTCAAGTTACGGTATCTATTGAACAAGTTCTAGTGTGGTCCATCTTAGATCACATCGCTATTCAACATCAGACAGGATGGTGGTCAAACGCTTGTTGAAAGTGTTCAGTAAAAGCTATCTAGGCAACAAAATACATGCCTTAGATGTATTCTGAAGCAATGGAGATACGTGACGTGTCGAAACAGTGACTTTTTAAGGGTAGTTCCGGATTCGCAGCCAACCAGTGAACGACACCGCCGCCGTACTCCAGTCAGCTCGCGACCTCGACACATGTAACTGTGTCCAACATAATACCTAAGTTACCTAGTTTATAATAACTAGTTTTAAACTTTTAACCCTTGATCATGATATTGCCACTTGACCAATACATACTTTGAACCTTATTGAATGTCTTCACTGGAATTATATAAAGATTCCAGAGGAGTTATCAGAGAATAATCTCAAAAGGTATGTAACACTACAGGACACATACATACCTATTTCAACATTAAACAATAATTTCACATTGTCATTGTCAACAAACGTCAATAGAGTCCAAAATCCATCAAAAAAAGATCTAACCTTGTCTGATTAAGGGTTAATATCAATGGACATACGCAAACAAATCGTGGGTTATTCACTTGTTAAACAATGAAATGCTTATGCATTTGCGTTGCCATTGAAATGACAAGACACTACTGCTCATCTGCCTAACATCATGTGATGGCAAAAAACTATGCATTCAGATACAGAGGGACGAAACGCAAGGGGCAAACCTGCGCAAGACCCGACCTTGGGTTGTTGTAAGCGGAAAAATGATAAGATACCTAGTAACAATGTCCAATTGATATAATTATGGGTTGGACGAAATGGGCGGCTGTGGGCGGCGTGAAAAAATAGACCTACGCTTTATTACCTTGTACAATTTACTTTACAGGCTAAGGTCTTTATTACTAAAAGAAAAACCATTGCTTATGAAATGTTTGAGACGCATTTGTCTCTTTTTGACATTTGCCATTAGGGTCAGACAAAGCATAACACTTATGTGAGTCGTGCCTGGTTCGCGTTTTAGAATAAGGTTTTATATTTGTGTCTCACTCATTTAATAAGTCGCCAGATAAGGATAGAAGTAAAAAATAATACGGGGCTTTAAAAAAGAATAAAAATAATAAAATAAATACACTTCACGCCTCCAATCCCAAAGAGGGGTAGGCAGAGGCACTTGCTAAAGCAAATAACCACGGTTCACCAAGCGTATTTAACCCAACGTGACAGGGGGTGAGCCCATCGCCGTTAGAGGGTTCACACACTTGTGGTGTGCGGGTTTCATCACGATGTTGTCCTTCACCTTCACCGTACGAGCGTTGCGTTGCGTACATAGGCTCTGAAAAAGAGTCCCATTGGTACACGTCCAGTAGCCGGACTCCAAACCGGGATCTCCCGGTTACAAGTCAACTGGACCACAGACGCTCCTAGTCTATTCACGTGTTTCACTAGGGGCTTTCAAGTGCATTATAAAATTTAATAACTACTCATAAATATGAGAAGGTTAAAAACATGAGCATAGTTCAATTTTTTTTATTTTCGTCAGTAAAATTATCTTCTTGTACACCATATTTGCTAAACAACTAACAATTAGTTTATGTTACTATACTTAATTAACAATTTTGTTGACAAGTGACTCTCAAGAACTTTTATTTTTGTCACGTCGAAAGGTGAGAGGTATGCCAGAAAGATAACAGGGTGCAAAATCTATTCGACCCAGCAGTTTTGTAGTGTTTTGGAATTCTTACAAACAAACGTACAAGACACAAAACTAATAATATCATAATGTGTTTAGTTTGGCCGTTGGAAATATCTGGGATAAATTCGAGCTATTCTAACTACAAAATCTCTATACAATTGTGATATTTTGTCCCACAATTTGTGTTAGTCAAACAATATCCAATCGGCTAAATTGCTTTTAAATTGTGATTTCGCTTATCAAACTATGCTGATCTGTTACCGACATGTTAAGAAATGTATATTTAATTGACCCGCACGGTATAACCGATAATTGTAGGTACATACTCATTGAATAACAAATCAAATCAAAATATACTAGAACTAGATGACGCGGGTTGGCGATCGTAGTGATGTTATGGATAAAGGCACAGAGAGAGCTGCATATTCAAAACTAGCTGTACCGCGCGGTGTTACTCGGGTTTTCAAATTCAAATTATTTATTTGCATTCCACAATGTTAAGTTCTTAAGATAAAGCATGTATAGTATTATAGGTACATGACAACATTGCGGACCCTGGTGGGCACAGCAAATTACTACTCATAGTAAGGGAGAGGAAGGCGCTTTAGATTATATACATATATATTTATTTTATTTATAAGTAGCTTTTATTCGTTACAATCATCCATCCATACAATTCTTTTCTCTTTATAATATGTTCATATTTACGAGCCCAACAATGTTTCTAAGACCATTGCTTGGGGTCCTTTTACACTCTGTATTAATATTGAACATCATAAACTATATAAATAAATAAAGTTACTTTAAATCCCAAAGCGGGGAATATAGAAGCACTTCATAAGCGAATTCTCAACAGTTCCACAATCATATTTAACCTAACGTAATAGAGGCTGGGCCTTTCGCCGTTAATGGTTGTCAACGGTACGTATAAGCCGCGCCTGAAAGTATATAAAAGACAAAATATAATGGTCCAGCCCACTCTACGGACATCGATTCGATTATGGTCATTCTATTGTCATGTTTACGATATAGGAGCTTTACTCGTTACGCACCTCACACGCTACGCACATTGAGTAGGCGTCGCGCCTAACTCAATCACGGCGTAAGCTTTTAACGCCGCCGCCCCGGGTAAAGGTCATACAATATAAACTGTGAAAGGGATCGCCTGTAAACGTAGTATCGTTCAGTACTAGTGACGTGGCGTTTACGTTACGTTTTCGATACATATGCATACCGCAATTCGCAATTCCAATCCTCTCTAATTGCATCAGCCGTGGCGTGCAATGGGGAATTTTCTTTGACGTTCTTTTGACAGATTTTCTGTCAAAAGAACTGTCATTACTTTGTTTGGAAAGTTTGACAGTAATGACAGTTCTCCGCCCGAAAATCTGTCAGAGAAACGTTAAAGAAAATTCCTCATTGGAAATGTCTAGTAGTAGACAAAGGCCTAGTGTCCAGCAGTAGACGAGTTTAGGATGATAATGATGATGAATAGTGTACTAATAATTAACAGTAGATAGTTATGCTATTTTATCTCATTTATTTTTTCATAAATTCGAAGCTAAAAATTACTGGTTATATTTTCTTTTTATTTTTTAATAATATTATTCACTTTACATGACTGTATTATTTAATGAACGTCTCAACGATTTCGTTCAGTCACAGTTATATATCATTTTAATTATCGGAACGATTGTACCAAAACGTTTTTCTTTTACATTTATTTATAACATAAGGATAGGGTTTGGGTGTTGTTTAAATTTGATACTTCGTAAGAGGTGATCCGCGATTAAAACTAAAGAAAAATATATTTAAAAGTAAGGGGGTCTGTTAGTCACAGCACATATTTATTCAACAAATCTATCAATCAAACAAAATGTTAGTCCACATTACGTATGTCAATTTTGGTCGGAGTTATACGCGGGAAGCGACGAGATACAAAGGAAAGAAGCCATTTGTATCTCTCTATTCTTATTTTAAAAAGTATTTTTTTGCTGCTATTATTGTGTTAACATGGTAATGGTGGAATTAGTGTAATTATGTGTAATAATCTGGTGATGAAAAATAATGTGATAAATGAGAGATTTCCTATTTGATCAATTTGTTGTTCCCGCGTAATGCTCCATCCAGCGTTGAAATGTGATAGACCCTCAATTTTAATGAGACTTTAGACTCTTGACGATTTCGTCTTTGACGAGATTGACTTTCATTATTTATATTTTATATTATTATTTCATCATAATTTACGAAAGAAATAATACTGTACAAACCCAAGTTAAATAAATTTTGGTTTTCCCCATAAAGGCGCGGGTTCCGTTAACTGCGGAATCGACTTTAATATTATTAGATAGAAGGGCGATCACTTTCGAAGTCAATATGTGTGCACCTTACACTAAATCGCCACACTGTCCCACTTCTTCCTTAGGAGATAACCCCTTGCCAGTAGGGCGTGTGTCGGGGTGTGTTTCCTAGGGCGAGGTCTTCATGGCTCGTAAATTCGACGACTGTCCGATAGTTAACACTGTGATAAATGAGTCTATACATTGCCTGTGTCGTATCTAAGTAATGGATTGTATATAGATT
>SJJU01037170.1:0-12012 GCA_012932125.1 Conopomorpha cramerella | reverse complement strand
AAAGCAGGTAGCCAAATCACAGTTTCTTCAATATCATAAGTGTTTTCCTATGTGCAATTAGTTAGTTTTTCTGAGCATTATGCACCTTCAGAGCAGGCAGCCTGAAGTGTGGGGAACTTCTCTTGTTGGGGGGTAACACTACTCTAACCACGCGCGTCAAACAAGACACGACAAAACCAAATACGCACTCTGATCGGCTGTTATGTCACGCTTCATGCTACTCAGCTTGTTTCAACAAATTGCAGCACATTATATGTTTTATCATTTCTATCTTGAAACACTGTGCTATGGAAGCAGGTCCTCCATAAAGCCAAACAGTGCCTTTATAATATTATCACTTTTGGCTTTGTGTAGGGTTTTTGGAGTTCCTAGGTGCTTTGCCCTGTCCTTTTGATGATACCCCCTGATTCCAATCCGTAACATTAACATTAATGTCAAGTTGTGTTTCTACTGTGAGTACAACTGATATAAGTTTGAAACAAACTAAAAAATAAATAATAACACACACAAAATACACTCACCCCTTGTCCCTGATGCTTAGCAGCTGTTTAGCAGAGAGTGGATGCTGTTCGACTCCTGCCTCAAGGGCTGATGCATCACCATCATCGCAGGCCGGAGCAATAATCACATCAGACAAATGGTTTCCCGTGCCGGAAAAGTTGGACTGTGGCAAAACTGTTAAATAAAATAAAGAAAATTACACCAACTTTCCTCACAGTGGTGAATCTTTTTTTTTATTATCTTCTGATGATCAAATAATCTGGTGATTGTTCAACAACGCTTCAAGCATGAGAATCTTTAGGTCTGCAATTTCTATCAGATATTTAGCAGTTTTAGCTATTTCTTATAGAAATGCAGCTCTACCACCAACGGAAGAAGTGTCAAAAACGTTTTTTTTCAAAATCCTTAAGTTATGATAAGTATTTGTTGCATATACAAAGAGTGTTCATGAACCTTGAAACAATCAGTAATTAAGCACATATTCCCATGAAAATAAATCTAGTGTTAATCCTTAACATTGTAAGATATCACAGACCCATTGCCTAAATCATTCACTCAATTATTTAATTGTTTAAATTTATAATCTACTTCCATTCATACATGGAGACACATGCTGTAGTATGATTTAATTAATTCTCTTAGAAAGTGAAATTGATTGAGAAGCTAATGAAAGTGCATTTATAATCCATTATGCATGAAACCATAATTTTATCTCTATTGTAGCAAAAATAATGTGTTCATATGTTCAACACATTATGTTACCCTTAATAATAACACAATAATAATAATAACTGTAATTAGTTTTGCCCAACCTAACATATTTTTCAAATAAACACAATAAAATTAAGTATTTATTAAAATTAAATAGGAAAAAAAACTGTATGGCATGAAATTAAGACCTTAAATTTTAGGCTTGTGAGGGATGAAGGC
The DNA here is from genome assembly GCA_012932125.1 of Conopomorpha cramerella. Taxonomy (NCBI): domain Eukaryota; kingdom Metazoa; phylum Arthropoda; class Insecta; order Lepidoptera; family Gracillariidae; genus Conopomorpha; species Conopomorpha cramerella. The sequence goes on along the minus strand of SJJU01037170.1, from coordinate 10,581 downwards.
TAAAATTACATTATCAATAAAATTAGAAAAAAGTTATATATGCTATACAGTATTCTAAACCTTAATGTAGATTAATGCAATTTACTAATTTTCTTGTAGTAAATTAAGTATGTATTAAAAAATTAATAGCATAGCACTTAAACAGGACAGGGTTGAAATCTTTTATTTGACAGAAGTAAATGTATTTTCTCAACTAACAATATATATTGAGTACCATAACAGCTGAAAAACTTACCAATTGGAAATGTCTTCCAGTGATAAAGGAAATCCTCAGCCACATGCTTGATGTTGTGAACAAGCTGCTCAACCTCTGGTGGTGCACCTACCAGCTGCACGTCGAATTTCAGGGGCTCCTTCTCCGGTGCTGGACCCTCCAACAACAAAGAGTTGGGTCGGGAGATCCGTTCCCGTTCCACGGCCATTATTCTCTCTCAAACCCCACAAGACTTATCAAATCACTCAGACTGCAGTCGGATAATCACATAATGATCTCCGGTGTCGCTAGTTACGGGGGCGGGCGCATGATTTGATACGTCCGATGCCAATTTCTTTTTGCCTTATTATTTACATTCCGGGCGAATACTACCTACTCCTCACAAAAGACATCTTTCGAGGACCGTACTGCTCGGTAAAAGATTTTAAAGAAGCGGCATATAGTGAAGTATTTTTCTTCAGTTCATCATGATAATTGTAGGATCAGAAATACTTTTTTTAATCGTTTCACTGTTCATTCATGAATAATAAAAAGAAAAAGCGACACAAAATACACCAACAACTCGGACAGGGAAGAACGATTTGACACTGACGTTCCTTTACACGAAATGAACGTTGAACAAAAACGTCAATCGTCAGTGTTGAACTTGTGAAGTAATACGAAACGTAATTGAAATGTTTATTAAATAAAGAATATTTATGTAATAAGTTTAAATTAATTATACTTCATATTTTAGTTACTACTATCGTATACACACGCTGCAGCGCTGTTTAAAAATATGTAGAGTATAATATAAAACGAAAAATAGGAAACCGAAACTGGCAACCCTATTTTATTGTATTCACAGCACAGAAGAAAAAAAATTGTTTTTGTGAAATGTGGAGCGGACTGAGTGCTTGTTGATGTAAAGAAATATTTTTATTAAAGATAAAACAAATTATTTGTAAACACATTCACTTCGGAATCGCTTCGATAATCTGAAATCGAAGTACTTATCTCGTTAGTCCTCCTCGATACACTTCTTCGCCGTGCCGGATAATAAGGTAGGTCCTATTGTATCTCCATCGTTTTATTGTTGTTTATACGTTTTCATTACCCGCCCGCGATTTACAATATAACGTGAGTGTATGTTGTGATTCACACGTAGTTTGTACCTGTAGAGTGGTAAGTTTAGTTTCAGTGATGGATTTAATATATTATGTCAAATTATACCCATAGTATCTCAACGAACGGTCTTTTCAGAGTCATCATGGAAGCAATGGATATCCAGGCCGTAGAGTCTAAGCTTAGTGACGTAACTGTCACCGCTATACCGATGAGCGGGAAATCCGTCCACAAGGACATGTACCATGATGGCAATGGTTCCACCACGATCTCCACTGTGCCAGCAGCACCATCGCCCAATAGCAGCAAAGACAAAAACAACGGCAACTCCAAGTACGCCCAGCTCCTCGCGGTAATCGAAGAGATGGGTAAGGAAGTCAGACCAAGTTATTCAGGTAGCCGCAGCTCTGCTGAACGTCTCAAACGAGGCATAGTCCATGCCAGGATCCTGGTGAAAGAATGCCTAATAGAGACTGAGAGGTCCGCTCGTCAGTAAACACTTACTCTACTATAACCAAGTCAATTTGCTAAAAGTACCTCATTTAAAGTAACTGTATTGTATTTTGTCTCCAGTAATATAATTACCTTACTATAATGTGATTAAATGTTTGACATTAAGATCAAGGTGTCCCCTCAAAGACACAGTTGATTAGTTATGCACTGAATGTAATATTTTGTTGAAACAAATATGCATAATTTTCTGAATATTCTCAGTATTGTCCTAGCATGAGACATGTGCCATACATTGCAATCCAATGCAAGGCCACCGCAACAATAACTGCAACAACATGTTTAAATAGCCATTAAAATTATTATTGTTACATTTACAAAGTTGATATGCTTGTTACATTGCAATCTCATACAATAACTTTACTGCAAATTATAAAAATAAAATCCAGGGTACTTAGATTTTAAATTAAGATATTTCTTTTGGTATGTGAGAGAAATTATTACTTATTGCATTTTAATTAAATAACAGTAATTTTAATAAGTATTCATTCTGCCATAGTAATAATTCTGGATAAGTTATAACATCTTCACTCTTTATTCAATTACTGAATACGGGAAAGAGACGACAGAGAGCATAACTATACTTGTTATAAACATTTTTACACAGGGATTGTGTTTAAATTAATAATCCAATCAACATAATATTTGTCTCAAATTACTGGAAAATAATTGTAAAGTGGTGATTACGAATAAACATAACTGTATTTCTATTACATTCACAGTTTTATATAATTTGAATTTAATATTTTAATAGTCTATATTCACAATACAAAAGAAATCTTGTTACTATATCAGTCTATAGATCTCTAGAATTGTTCTGTGTAGGTATCCATTATAGACAGGGAAGGCCATATAGGCTACACAAAAGCACTGAAACTATTTCATTTACAATGTTATTTATTGCGCTGTGTTTGAAAGATAATATTTTACAGTAGTTCCGATGTCAACAGGCTGTGATTAACACATCGTTACAAGAAACTACCTCAAAATATAATATTAATAATATAATAAACTGTTACACATTACCCAATACATTAAATAATTGTGGTATAGGTAATTTAATTCACATATAAGGCTGTGCGACTATGATCGAGAAATTGGTGACTGATTTTTAACCCTTGTATTCATAAAGTTAGAACAGCTCTAGTGCACTGTTAGTAAAGGTCTCATAATCTGGTCAAATGTATGGCCAAATACGGACAAATAAATCTAAATTGATAAACGTCAACTAGTTAGTCAATGGTTTAACTTTATATGAATAAAACGGTTAGTGTTGATCATGATTTTTCTCAGATATTGTTATAAGAAATCCTTGGAAATGGGATCAACCTTGGCATATGTCCTTTCTGTAAAAAAAAATATTGAAATTGGTTGTTAAAAAAATTATGTTAACTACAAAAATAGGTCACCAATTCTTGTTCATTGGCGAGAGCTCTAAATGTTATAATAAGTATTCCACCCTCCACCTTCATTGTTAGATCCACTTTGAATAAGACTGTTGAGGTTCACTTCAGTTGTTTCGTTTTTTTTTTTCTTAGCCCACTGCTGGGAAATGTTCACCTATTATACACAAAAGTTTTATGCAAAAAATTCTCAAAGAGCTTACCAACATGAAAAAGGGAAATCAGATCTAAATTATGTACTTTTTGATCTGATAAAAATGTTTTAAATGCACTCTGCTCTTGTGTCTCTTTTAAATTAAAAACGAAACCAATATGCTTGTTTTCGAAGTGAAGCCAAATTAGTGACCTCTGATATTTCAAATAAATAGTTAACTTAGATTTAAGTGCATACGCTCATGTTAATTTACCAATATTTTTATAAGTATATTACTTTAATTAATTTTTGTAAATAGTTTTGTATATTTTGATAGCTTGGATAAATTTTCTTTCAACCTGAATGTACCTTTTTCAAATTATGTTTTTTGTACATTTGCTGTTCAGGATAAAAAAAAATGTCATACTTTTACTTAAATGTTTTCCGCTCTCAAGTATACTTCTCTAGTAATAAATTAGATAATCTAAGTGAACTTACGAATTAGTTTTATGTAGAATGTAGACAGATAAGTTACCAGACCTAAACCAATTATGTTCATGAATATCCAGTTCCTTTTTATACCAACATAATCAAAGTTCATAACCATTTCTTAGTGGTGACAAAACTTTATACTGGAAAAAAAATAGCCACTTTTATACATCTGGTGTAGGAAAGCTGATAGAAAAAAGAAACCGTATTGACTAACTTCTGTTTTATCAAAATATTTTTCCAAAAGTGGTTACAAAATGGTTTCGCTTTTATACAAGGGCAAATGGTCCTGCTGTTTGTACCATCTTTTCTTTTAATTCTAGATAGGTATTTATTTAAAGCCTTGCTCAAAATTTAACTAAACTAATCTTTATTTAACATTGACCATACAATTGTGGTTGATGGGTATTATACAACAGTCCTAACTAAATTGCATTTTAAAACTAACTAACTAATTATCAATGTTTAATGTCTCAGTTACCAAATACCTACTTGTGAATTAGTGTAAAATTTTCTCAAAATAATGATGGATTAAGACAGTGGTGTCACGATTTATTAAGCAAATTAATGTGTAAGCTTTCCTAATATAAATTGATAATTATAGGGTGTCGAACCAGAAAAACAGTACAAATTTTTGAATTCAATTGACTGTTCAATGTATACTTACCTTAATGTTGATGTAATTTACATTTTATGGTGATTACACGTAGTTTACTGTAGGTATTTATTCGTGTACGGACATGTTTTTTATTATAATTAATAAATGGGTTTAAATGGTGAAATATTTCTTTTAATTTTTCACTTGGGTGCCTACAATTTTTTTAATGAACTTATTGATTGTAAGTAACTAGGTGCTCCTACGTAATAGGTAAATAGGTGATCTATCTTATCTAGTAGACTATACAAGCTTAAATAAACCTATAACTGAAGTTCCAGAATGTCACTCTCCTCATCATAAACAACTTTCCGTGTGGAAACGTGTGTCCAAAACTAAAAATTGAAATGTACCTACATCTTCAAACAAGCTTACCGATCAACTGATGCCACTTTGTGTGAAGAAGTTTTTTTTTCGTGTTTCTAATGGGGAATTTTCAAACTCCAAAAGTTTCTTATCTAGATGTCGCTAGAGATATCCAGAGGGACTTCTTTCAGTTATATTTTAGTGAGTTTTTTATTATTTGGATGAGTTATTTAGGTTTCAGACACTTTTGTAACATGTAGACTACAAAAAATAAATAAAAAATACTATCGCCTTCAATACAGACTGCTTGAAGTTAGTAATTTCGTTGGCATTTGTCCCCCTAATACAACTAGCGCCATCTGTCATAACTAAGAGAAACAGGTGCCCTGAAAATTCCCCATTAAACAAATGAGACCCACAGTAGAAAATAACGGTAAGGTAGGCAGACACTGGTTTCTTTACATTTTCTTCAAGTACTTATTTATGCTAAATAGAGCAATCAGAACAGTGTGGTTCTTCATCTGCCTAGCGCTGAGCCAGGCCGTTCTCTGTGTGGGTTAAACCACAACACCACTGCGATCGCCAATCCGCCTGCCAAGCGTGACGATTATTACCCGTTTTCAATACGCCCCAACTCTTCTAGTATAACCGCGCCTCTGACGCCTGGAAAGCTGGGAAGATCCCACTTATTGGTGGTCGGGCATTCGCTTCCACATCAAATAGTACTAAGATTTCATAATCGGTTGCGTTCTACCCTCCTACTCTTATGGATAAACGGTCTAAGTCCCTACTACAGGCGTAGCTATAGACCTAGGCTAGTTAGCACCTATAAGTAGGTAGGTATCTAAATCTAAAGTTTCTTATTTCCCCCAAAAGATGTCGCAGTGGAGTACACGAGCTAGATGGAACACTGGGTTGAGTGCGGACTCCGTAGAATGGTGCCCGGTGACACCTTACACTGACGTGCTGGTCTGCGGGACTTACCAACTCGAGAAGACTGACCAAGGTATCTATGACTACCCACCTAATGAGCAGTAGGTAGTTACTATTCGAGCAGCAGTTTTATATTTCTACTTAAATAGTAACACAGCAAATGGTTAACCTTCTGGAATATAATTTTTATTTTACTTTATTCAGGAATCGTACAGTCTTTTACACTTATATACATTGTTATAGTAGAAATGTAAACATAGACTTACGAGTTCCGTATTATTTTACATATAATATGGTTTATCCGTAGAGAGTAGGTACTGTTAGGGACAAATAGTTTAGGATCGACTCTTTCTGATATTGTCAAAATAAATATGATAGTAGGTAGGTAAGCCGTGTGGCTACAGCGAATAGAATACATGCATGTGTCACCACTCCAGCCAAACTTTTCCCGTCATGGAGGTCGTAAGAGGCGACCGAGGGAGCTCTCCAGAGAACGGGCAGCAGCGCTCTCTGTGAGTTAAACCACAACACCACTGCGAACGCCAACCCGCCTGCCAAGCGTGGCGATTACTGGCATTTCACCCCAAATGACGGATCTCATTGGGGGAGGCCCTCGTCCAGCAGTGGACGTTATGTAGCTGATGATGATGATGAGTAGGTAGGTAGGTACGTATTGATGACCCAGTCTTCTTAAAACGACCCTTGACTAGGTATCTAACTACGGTGTGTAAATAGACTCCGAGAAATGGTTTTAGAAACGTTATCGGGCTCGACAACAACTTTTACTGTGGTGAGAATGCGAGGAAACGAATAATTGTCCATAATGACGAGAAAAACAACTTTTCTAAGTCCATTGCCCAGGCTCCTGTGAAATTCACAGTACCTATATCTCCATTAGTACCTAACTATAATAAACAATTCCCAATTTCTTTCAGAAGTCCAACAGAAGCAAAACCGCCTTGGTAAGCTGTACCTGTTCAAAATAGGACCCCAAGACACGGAGGTCTCTCCGGTGCAAATCATTGAGACATCTGGAATCCTGGACCAAAAGTGGTGCTATCATAGGATAGAAAACTCTGTCGTCCTGGCCGTCGTTACCTCAGAAGGATGCATTCAACTATACAAATTATTTGGAGAAGAAAACGAACCAAAAATGGAGCTGTGGAAAACGAAACAATTAGGCGAGAATATTTTACTATTGTCCGTAGATTGGTCAACGAACAGAGTTGCCAGTGACGAACCGATGTTAGTGGTTAGCGATTCTGCTGGCAACATTACGTTGCTGAAACTTGGAGAAGATATTGAAGTTATCGGTGTTTGGAATTCGCATGGGTTCGAAGCCTGGATAACGGCATTTGACTACTGGAATCCTGACATTTTTTACTCTGGTAACGTATAGTCATTTAACAGTTTAAAAATGAAAATAATTTTCGTAATTATTATTATCCATGGCATGCAGATAAGTCGATTCTGAATAAATCACACAAAAGAAGGAACTAATGAGAATAGCCGCTAAAAGATAATAATGCTGCATGATTTTGATTCGATTTTCGTCATAAAATTGCCACTTATTTCTAAATACCTACTTTAAACTATTGTCGCCTTACTCATAAAAATATGATGAATGTGGCTCAGATGGCCTGGAGAAATCTTGAAAATGGCTCATATTTAAGTTGGAGAATAGGATAGGTACGTTACGAGACGGCTAAACACCCTTTTTTATCTTTATTTTATTTAGAAACTTTTGTACACAGAGTGACAATGTCAGGCTAAACACCCTTATTTAGGAATTTATGATAGGTAGGTACTACAGAATCTTAGATAATCCATCAAAAATACTAGCCCGAGCCACATATTACTGGAACGAAGTCACAAAACGTGAAGATGACAAAGTACATGAGAACTCCATAAATCCTCTTTATTACTAAAGCGTGAACAATACACGTAGTAAGACTTACTTATAGTCTACTAGCGGACCCGGCAAATATTAAAATAAAAATGTATTTATTGTATATGTGTTTATAATAATTGTAAATGTATTTATGTATAAATATTGTTTTGCCTATGTACATTATTAACAGTGTTTCTCTGATCATCATCATTTTCCTGCCCTTATCCCACAGTAGGTAGGTGGGGTCGGCGCAACACGTTTCTTTTCGCCATTCATCTCTATCATTCGTCATCTCTGCAGTTACACCTTTCACGCACATATCATTTTTCACACAGTCCATCCGTCAGTGTTTCTCTGATATTATATGCATGTATTTTACCTACATATGCTCGGCTGGAGCTCTTAGGCATGACGCTAACCTCCAACCTCAACTTTGGCTCCTATATTGAGGCTACGGCCCAACGCGCAGCCAAGAAGCTGGGAATCCTCTCGAAGGTGCGACGGTATTTCACACCGGAACAGTTGCTCACACTCTATCAAGCACAAGTTCGATCGTGTATGGAATACTGCTCTCATCTTTGGGATGGATCAGCCAAATACCAGCTTGAGGCTCTTGAGGCAATAGAGAGGCGTGCTAGAAGGCTCATAGGTGACAACAGGCTGTTTGATTCTCGGCTACAAAGCCTGGAGCATCGCCGCAAAGTTGCGAGCCTATCTGTCTTCTATCGGGTGCATTTCGGAGAGTGTGCTACGGAGTTGCATAACCTAATACCCCATCGCGTTTTTACAATAGGACAACCAGGAGAACGGCAAAACGTCACCCATACCAGGTGGAATTGCCATTTACGCGAACCAAACGGTTTGCGTCCACTTTCATAGTGCGAACCGCCAGGATGTGAAACGCCTTGCCGGAGTCTGTGTTTCCTGCGCAGTACAGTCTGAAGGTCTTCAAGTCGCGGGTGAATAGGTACCTTCTGAACAAGTATGCTCCATCGTAGACCACATCGCTGCTTAACATCAGGTAGGATGGTGGTCAAACGCTTGTTCATAGTGATAAAAAAAAAAATATATAAACCTTCCCAAGAATCACTCTGTCTACTAAAGAAAAAGAAAACCGCATCAAACTCCGTTGCTTACTGTGTATGCTTAAACATCTAAGCATACACAGGGACAAGACAGCCGGAGGCGACTTTGTTTTATCGTATGTACCTAGTGATTAGCTTTTAAGTCCAGTTAGAATGAGGAGTTTTCAAACTCCAAAAATTTCATAACTAGATGTCGCTAGTAGGTATCCAGGGTGACTTCTCTCAGTTATGTTTTAGTACGTATTTTATGATTTGGACAAGTTATTCACACTTCAGACACTTTTGTAACATGTAAACGATGAACGTTAAATATTCACTGCTTCAGCAAGCAGCTCCAGCTGCTTGCTCATAGCTAGCGACTCCGCCTCATTCACCAATCTGCCGAGTTCACGAATCTGTCCAATCTAGAATTTGTCCTATTGGCTATGTGCGCGACGGTGGCGACGCGTAGCGTTTACAACATTTGCGGAAGCTGTCAAATAATAATGTAAATATTGTTAGTTTTCTTTGCAAATATAAATAAAACCAAAGATTAAAATAGTATTGTTGACAATATTTAAGTGAAATTTATTCAATAGTTTTTAAATTACCTAATATAATAATAAAAACCGGGTTTGAAACTACTACACATAATATTCATTTCCAACCACAAACTGAGATAAAAGACAATCAATTAGTATTAGCCGAGCATGTAAGAACGCAACACGTTAAAAAGTTAACAACGCAACAACAGTCATGGCCCATTTCTTTGCTTTGATTCTGTACTGCGATCAACCTTTTGACAGCTGATCATCCGCACTTGTTTCCAATTTCTGCCGTGTTGTGCGCTGCGGTCGTTATCTGTCTGCCACTACTCGCTTTGCACATAGCCAATACCGAACAAAAAGGGTACAAACCTTGACAAGCTGTCAAGTTGTTTATACGCAAGCTATTTAAAGGCGAATTAACTATAGGTACCTATGTATTAATCACAGCGTGTTACATTTATCTATAGGTGGAGATGACATGTTATTTAAATCGTACGACGCTCGCGTCCCGGAGTGTGCGACCACCACCAACCGAAGCCACGGAGCCGGCGTCACCGCTATCAGGTGTCATGTGGATGAGGAGCATACTCTACTTACTGGAAGGTAAACTGATACACACACACACTTCACGCCTTTTACCCCAAAGCGGAGTAGGCAGAGACACTTGCTAAGTAAATGCCCATGGTTCACTAAGCGTATTCAACCCAACGTGACAGGGGGTGAGCTCATCGCCGTTATAGGGTTCACACACCTTATGGTGTGCGGGTTTCATCACGATGACTTTGTCGAGTTTCGCTAACATTCAGCAACATTTAGATTGACCTTATATTGACCTTACCTAGTTAGTTAAACAGATTTTAGAGAGGTTCCGGTAGCTAGTTAAACAGATTTTAGAGAGATTCCGGTAACTGTGATCAGGAAAATAAATGGTTTTAAAAAAATATTCCTTCCTTTCTCGTCACATTTTTCCGAAAATGGTTGTGACAAAGGGAAACCCAAGTTATAGTTACCATCCTGGAAAATGCCCAATCAAAGAAAAAAAAATATGAATGAAAACACGATTCCTCTTCGCTCCCGTCATTTCTAGCTTTGATAAAAATTAACGAAGTCACAAAATTTGTCTCTAACGTGGCTCATCATCAGCCACATGACGTCCACTGCTGGACGAGGGCCTCCCCCAATGAGATCCGTCATTTGGGGTGAAATGCCAGTAATCGCCACGCTTGGCAGGCGGGTTGGCGATCGCAGTGGTGTTGGGGTTTAACTCACAGAGGGCGCTGCTGCCCGTCCTCTGGAGAGCTCCCTCGGTCGCCTCTTACGACCCCCATGAC
>SJJU01037162.1:0-16755 GCA_012932125.1 Conopomorpha cramerella | reverse complement strand
CGCACATCCTCTAAAAAAACTGTCATAACATAAAAAAGCGATTTTGAGAAAACACAATTTTAAGTTATTTGTTTCCCTGTTCAAAGTCGCTCAGAATCAAACAGTCACAAGTGCCCTCTAGCCGCGAATTTTTGAATTACGAATATGGCGTTTTTGTAGATTAAAAAGAAAAAAAATGCACCTTTCTGTATTATTGGATTTTTTTGTGTTATGACAGTTTTTTAGAGGATGTGCTATACGCGTGTTGCAGTAAATTAGGTGCGAAATGGGTGTAATATAGGTACATGTAGGGTTCTTTGGCTCAAATACACTCTCAGTATCCTTCCATAATACCTAAAAGACCTGACAGGGTTAAGTGAACTAACCACTAATGTTTTAACGGTTAATTTCCTTTGACATTTCATCGATACATTGCTATTCCTAATATCGTAAAACAATGTCTCAGTATAAAATATGACATTAAAGACAGAAACAGGAATGGAAATCTGTCAAATTATTGCCAAAGAATATTCGCCATTAGGTATGAACGAATTGTAAGGGTATTCGTGATATGATACTACCCTATACATAGGATGATCCAAAAATACCGGTTTAAGCCGTAGGCAGTTTCTGAACGCTAATGTAGACCATGAATTGATTGACATTTGTTGAAATGGACTCAGGGTGTACAGAAATAATAGACTTCGAGGTAAAATGGCATTTACGGATCAACCTGTATAGCCAACTAATTATCCTAAAAAGTGTAATTTTACGGCCAAATTCACGCAGCTGTTTCAAACTCGTGTCCTCCTTGTCACTCGGGCTACAAATGAGTGTGACAGCATGCGACTTGTAGCTTTTAACTAAAAACTTTAAAATTCGACCGTATGACATACATAATAGAGTTGATCCAGTCATGACTTTTCAGAAGAGCATCGTCTATAACTTGGTGTGCTTGACAGTATCAGTCCAGTAGTTCTGTATCGTCATGGCCTCGAGGGAGTTCAGGAAGGAGTCGTTGTCCAGGCTGTACATCTCCTCCGAGTTGTCCTGTAATGACAATTGTTGAGCGATTAACGGTCTCGTTACTTAAAACTTAAGTGCTACATTAGCTTGTTAATAAAATACGGTTATTGGTCAGATAAATGTTACTATTGCACAATCAGACTTATGTTAATGCACTAAGATTCAAAATTGAATAATAATAGATAAATAAATAATTTACAACAACACACACATTGTCTTCATCCCATGTTAAGTAGCTAAAGCACTTGTGTTATGGAAATCAGACAACGAGATATATTCACTTATATTTTTTTTTCATTTAAATATATATTTATATAAATAAAACACTCAGACACATCCAACAAGTGCTTAAAAGCTCATCGCCTAAGCACCTGTCAGCGGTTCGAGTCCGGCTGCTGGACGTGTACCAATGGGACTCTTTTTCAGAGCTTATGTACGCAACGCAACGCTCGTACGGTGAAGGACAACACCGTGATGAAACCCGTACACCATCCATAAGGTGTGTGTGTGTGAACCCTATAACGGCGATGGGCTCACCCCCTGTCACGTTGGGTTAAATACGCTCGGTGAACCGAGGGCATGTGCTTTAGCAAGTGCCTCTGCCTACCCCGCTTTGGGATTAAATGGCGTGAAGTGTATTTTTTTATGGTGGTAATCGGGTATTCCATAAATAGTATTGCATAGAATCTGTTGTAGACGTGTGGTTAGGATTGGAGGCTAAGGAGGTGTTTAGGCAGCCATAGATCAGACTTGGAAATAGTCGCACTGTGGAGTGCCTGATTTTGAAATTGGGTTATGTGCGCGAACTCATCACTCAAATCGGGCTACATTTTGAAATATTATTGAAGACATTTTCTTTCCGAGCGAGAGCCTTTACCGGGTTTAAAATGAACAATGAAATGTTTAATGGTTTGAATTAACATTTAAAAGGGTGTGCAACGAACACCAACTGCTCCGTGGTTCAACAATAATAATAATTTGCTAAATAAAAGCGTGATTAGGTAAATGGTGATATTCATCATTATTTCATTATTTGGGCTCAGAGCACAAAGCCTTTTATTCCACTTCCTCCTTCCATCCGCTTAACGGCATTTACAAGTTAAAATTACGAGATATTTACCGGAGGTCATGTATGAAAAGATGTATGAATGTAGATGAAGCAAAAGGGGTATGTCAGGATCGTGACAAATGGAGATCTGTAGTCTCTGCCAACCCCACTGGGAGACAGGCGTGAAGCGTATGTATGTATGTATACTTACTCTAATAGTGCTGTCATCGAGGTACCCGCTGGAGTCCGGATTAGAGCACTTGTCGTTCAGAGTCTGCGGTTTGTTCAGGTACCTGCGTCGGTAGAGAACGAATCCCGTGCTGCCAACAAGTGCCACGACAACCAGTGCAGCGAATGAGATGCCAGCAATCGCACCTGTATCCATTCCCCTGAACTCTGATTGGTCCGTCACTCGTTTAGACGATTCTATACTCGGTGGTATTCTTGTCTGAAGGAACGAAGTCTCCAGTGAAAGTGGCTTCTCAGTCACAATTCGACTCTCGGATGCTCCTTCTAAATTGTTTTCAATCTCTTTCACTTCTGCACTTATTATTGTGTCGTTTTTCTTTTCTGCTATTGTAGTGTTTTCTGTTATTTCTGGCGTTGTGTGACTTTCCGTCACGTTTGTTTCTGTATTGTTTGTTATTTCCACTGCTTTAGTAGTGTTTGTGACTGTTTTGTTTTGTGTTATTTCTAAAGGTTTAGTTACTTCTGTCGCGTTCACGGGTTCGACAGTGATAAGGGTTTTGTTTAAGATTTCAGTTTTGTTAGTATTTTCAATGACTGGATTTGGTTCTGTAGCATTGTTTCTTGTTGTAGTGTTGTTGACAGGTTGCAGTGTTGTCTTGGGCGCTGTGTACGGAGTTTTCGTGTAGTACATGGCTCGCCCTTGTCTCACGGACAGTGTCTCGGGCTGGATGCCCGCAGTGACTGGATGCAGTCCCTCCTCTGTCTGCGGCGCTGGTTCCACTCCGCCGCTGCATACTGGGAAATAGAAAATGGAATATATATTAAAACGAACAATGTCGTTGTGTCATGACGAAACTGAAGTAACATTAGAAGAATATTTATATAATTCTTATTGAAATTCGAAGCGAGTTCAGAACATAGGTATACTGCATGTAAAAGGATCCTGAGCAATAGTTTTAAAACCTTTGTGGGGCTCGTAAAAATGAAAAAAGATGTTATGTTTTTCATACAAAATAGATATAACATTTAGCATGTTTTTTTTTAATTTTTCGTTTCCTTACATTGTCTCCAAAGTTGTTCATATTTACAAGCCCAACAACGTTTCTCCCATTGCTCGGAATCCTTTTACAGGTAGTATACAAACATCTGACGATAAAAGTAAGTAAGATTTTTATGGGGGAGCGTGTTTGGCCCAATGTTCGGGTACTGGGCGTCTACGGTCTAAAGGGTAAAGAGTCTTTCCTCTTCTCAAAGCCTATGTACGCAATGCTCATACATCTGCCTTTGACCGTTTTGGGATTAAAGGGCTTGTGAAGTGCGCTTAATTTATATTTTATACATTAAGAGAGAGGAAGGCACTATTTGTTTGACCTTTTACAGGTAGTATACAAAAATCTGACGATAAAAGTAAGTAATATTTTTATGGGAGAGCTAGTTGAGAGGATGTTTGGTCCAATATTCGGGTACTGGGCGTGTACGGTCTAAAGGGTCTTTCCTCTTCTCAGAGTCAGACCGCCGTGACCGTTTTGGAATTATAAGGCTTGTGAAGTGCACTTATTTTACATTTTATACATTGTGTGTGTCTAAATAAATAAATAAAGGGCAAGTGACTTGAGTAGGAAGGTACTATTCGTTTGTTTCTTAAATCGACTTGAGTCTGACATAATTATGTTAATTTCATTACACAGGCAGCGTGTCGCCGGCTGAGTTATGTAAATGATTGTAAAAGTCCATGTTTGTGTTTAGGCGCATTCGTCGACGTCGTTTGCGCCTCTATTGTAGCAAAAGATAAAAAAAACAAGTGGCTGCTTATGTAGGTACATTGAAAAACGTTGTTTGCATGCAAATCGTTGCCTTGTTCCAATTGCCGTTTGAAATATTCATCAAGGTTTTTAATAATACACGGAACATTGTATTGTTTTTGGTGTTTGAAGTACATATTCTGAAATATTCTTAAGAAGATTCTTAAAACAGTAATATATTAGCAGTTAAGAAGTTTAAAAAAAAGATTTGAGGAATATACTAAGCTGACTATCCTAAAGAAATGCTCCATGGGAAATTTAAACGAAAAATTAAGACGATTTGCATAACATAAAGTATCATTTTAATGGCGATGAATAGCGAAAGGAAACGTGTTGCGCCGACCCACCTTCTGTGGGAGAAGGGCAGGGAAATGATGATGATGATGAAACTACTTATCATTTTAGATATTTCACCTATCTATATACGCAAGCGTTTGACCACCATCCGGAACGGTGTTGGACTGCGATGCGGTCTACGATACATAATCTACGATAAATAGTAAGAGCGAAACAGAAGTAGGGTGAGCTACCGCTAGGGAAATTTGCGATGCCCACTTTTATGTGGTGGCTTAAACTGTTACTGTATTTGACAATAACGTGTGATTGGTTTTGGTTTCAGTGAAACTAAATTCCACATATACCGATGTCCCCGTAAACGGCGTAGAATTTTAACAGATTTCCCCAGAGTAGGAAAGGGGTGCGTTCAAATAAACAAACAATCAATTAGACGCATTTCACATGTACTGTGTGATTCCTAGGGGAAGCAATATCCTACTAGGATGAATGTTTGGATGTTTGTTAATCTTTCATTGAGGGTAACACCACCGTAGTACGTCTAAGTCTAAATAAAACTAAATGCGTTAGCAATTCCCAAGAAATTCCGGAAGAGCGAGCGAATGAAGAAAACAGAAAATAATTTCCTGCGACGGCAGAAAACATGCGATGGACATTTTGAAATCAACAAATTTGTTTGGCTTACATTTATTTCAGTCCTTCTAAAACATAAAGAGAACTAAGCAGAAACAGTTAAGCTAACTCCCAGTTAAGCTTGATCTGTGAGTTCGTGCATTGCATGTTCCTCTTCAAAGAATTTTGCATTAGTCGAGTCCAGTTCATTTTGGCTATCAATAAGAGTCCTTCTACTTTACAGAGTCCACCCACCATCAGTGTTCTATGAACCACTCTGAAAAGGACTTTACAGCGTAGGCGATTGGGGCAAGTATACAATTTCAAAATTAATATACATTAGTATTGAAACTGAATCGGACAGCTGAAATTGTTTTCTTTATCAGGTACTCGGATGTATTTTGATACATTTTCTAGAAAGTTTACAGAAATAACGCTTGTTATTTCATTATTTAGACAGCGGTAGTTATTACTGATATCTATCCGTACGTTTTTAGCGTTAGATTGCTGTGTCCATTAGTATATACTTTTAGAATAAAACTCTATTTGTTGCCTCATCATCATCATCATCAGCCCATACTTGTCCACTGCTGGACATAGGCCTCTCCAATTGCACGCCACTGTGATCTGTTTTTCGGCTTCTCGCATCCAGCTTCTGCCAGCCATCTTGCGTATATCATCAGTCCACCTTGCCTGAGGGCGTCCTACACTCCGTTTGCCGAGACGCGGTCTCCACTCGAGAACTCGTTTTCCCCAACGGTCATCGGTTCTACGGCAATATGGCCGGCCCACTGCCACTTCAGCTTGCTAAAACGATGAGCTATGTCGATGACTTTGGTTCTCTGTCGGATCACTTCATTTCTGATTCGATCCTTCAGAGAAACGCCGAGCATAGCCCTTTCCATAGCACGCTGTGCGACTTTGAGCTTGTGGGCCAGCCGTGCCGTCAGTGTCCACGTCTCAGCTCCGTATGTCATTACAGGTAGGACACACTGATTGAAGACCTTTGTCTTCAGGCACTGTGGGATCGCTGATGTTAAGACTCGACGTAACTTCCCAAATGCTGCCCAACCCAGCTGAATTCTTCTGTTTACCTCGTCCTCGAAGTTGTTTCTACCCAACTGCAATGTCTGCCCAAGGTATACGTATTTTTTAACAACTTCGAGAACGGTGCCTTGTACTGAAATCGGTTCCGGTAGAACATGTTCATTGAACATGACCTTGGTTTTATCCAAGTTCATCCGTAGGCCGATCCGTAGAGAAGAATCAGCTAGGTCATTCAGCATCAGTTGAAGGTCCTGCAGCGTTTCTGCCATGATGACGATGTCGTCTGCAAATCGCAAGTGAGAGATGTGTTCGCCATTGATGTTGATGCCACGTCCTTTCCAATGCAGCGTCTTGAACATATCCTCCATTGCATTTGTGAACAATTTCGGGGAAATAACATCCCCTTGTCTCACTCCTCGATGCAATGGTATGGGACGTGTCTGCTGATTTTGTACTTGGACGGACATGGTGGCAGCCTCGTAGAGGCATCTTATCACTTGGATGTATCGCCAGTCAACTTGGCAACGCTGCAGAGACTCCAGAAAGGACCAGATCTCAACCGAGTCAAAGGCCTTCTCATAGTCCACGAATGCTAGACACAGGGGCAGGTTATACTCTTCAGTTTTCTCTATGATCTGCCGCACTTTGTGGATGTGGTCTATGGTGCCATAACCGCTCCGAAATCCAGCCTGCTCCGGAGGTTGAAATTCGTCGAGTCTTCGCGCAAGACGGTTTGTGTTCACTCTTGAGAACAGCTTGTAGACGTGGCTTAGAAGAGAAATGGGTCGATAGTTCTTCAACAGGGTTTTGTCTCCCTTTTTGAAAAACAGGACGACCACACTTCTACTCCACGCCTCCGGAGTTCTTCCTTCGAAGAGGACAGCGTTAAAAAGCTTTGGGAGCTCCCTCAATATCGGTTTACCTCCAGCCTTTAATAGTTCTGTTGTAACGCCATCCTCTCCTGGAGCTTTTCCGTTTTTGAGCTGTCTAAGAGCGATCTCAATTTCGCCAGTACTGACTTCTGGCGGGTCTTCGGTGGAGTGGCGTGTCAATGTGGCTCTAGAGTCCCCATTTTCGGGATCAGGGCGAGATGCATGCGATGCGTATAACTGGCCATAGAAGCCTTCAACCTCCGAAAGGACCGACGGCTTCGAAGTGACGACTTCTCCACTTGCTGTGGTCAACTTCGCAAGGTGGCTTCTTCCAAGAGATTGTACGAACACTTTTGACCCCCGATTCTACTCAATCGCTCTTTCTATTGAAAGAGTATTGTAGCATCGGAGGTCGCGCCGCACGTGCTTACTAATCTCCTGGTTTAGAGCCCGCCTTGCGGTCAAAGTGACGGGTGGATTCTCACGTCGTTCCTTCATCAGCCGTAAAGTCTCCTCGGAAAGCTTTGACTTCCTGCCCTTACGCTACTTTCCTGCCATTTCACAAAATCTCGTACCCTCTTCCCTGAGGACCCGAGTCACATTTTCGAGGTTCTTGTTCACGTCTGCTGTGGTTTCCACGGCAACGAATCGGTTCTCCAAACTTAGCTGGAAGGCTTCGGATCCCATTATAGTTTGGAGCATGGTTGGTTGGAGCCTGGCTTTCATCAGACGGACACGTTCAGCCTTAAGGTTGATATTCAGAGCGCCTCTGACTAGTCGGTGATCGCTACCGGTATTAAACCTGTTGATCACAGAGACGTCTCTGAATATGTGCTTTTTGTTCGTCATGATGAAATCGATCTCATTTTTGGGCATAGTATCGGGGCTTTGCCAGGTCCACTTCCTTTGGGGCTTTTTCTTAAACCACGAGTTCATTAGAAATAGCCCCTCTCGTTCGAGGGAGTTTACTAGCATTTGCCCCCTATGATTCCTTGCTCCAAATCCATGGGATCCTACTGCCGATTCATTGCAATTCTGTACTCCCACTTTAGCGTTTAAGTCCCCCATAACAACGCTGTAATGTGTCTTAGTAGTGGAGTGGAGGGCCTTCGATATATCATCGAACAGGCCCTCCACCTCATCGTCCGAGTGTGTCGAGTTCGGTGCATACACTTGTACCACTTTCAGGCTATACCTCTCGGTAAGTTTTATGACAAGGTATGCTACCCTGTTTGACACACTAGACACTTCCACAACGTTGTTACACAGGGACTTATTCACAAGAAACCCAACGCCGCCTTGGGATTGTTGGTCTCCCTCGCGGAAGTACATTAGGTGGCCCGATTTGAGGGTAATGGTGTCCTCTCCCTCTCTTCGGACTTCGCTTAGCCCCAATATGTGCCACCTAATTTTCCCAAGTTCCACCTCGAGTTGCGCCAGATGCGAGTCAAGCCGTAGCGTGCGTCCGTTGTACGTCGCCAGGGTCAGTTGTTTGTGGTGGCCTCCCATAACCCGGAGATTCTTCGCACCCCCTGCTCCGCCGTTACCGTGGTCGCCACCGTGACCAGGAATAGCGGAGCCGCCGGGAACTGGGGGCCGTGGCCTTTTTGTGCTCATAGATTAGAGGTTAATGCCCATAATCGCCACGCTGGGCAGGCGGGTTGGCGATCGCAGTGGTGTTGTGGTTTAACTCACAGAGAGCGCTGCTGCCCGTCATCTGGAGGGTTCCCTCGGTCGTCTCTTACGACCCCCATAGCGGGAAAAGTTTGGCTGGGGTGGTGACACATGTATTCTATTCGCCGTCACCACACGGCTAATTTGTTGCCGGTTGTTGTAGAATCGAACCGAGGACTCCTTGGCTCCAAGTCAAGGCAATGTTACCTTTACTATTCATGCATTGGTAAAAAGTTTCAGCAAGTTGGTAAACTATTAAACCCTGCCGCCGCCATACTTGGTAAACTATGTTTTCAATCAATTTACGACACGAGAGATTCTCTAGATTGCTTTCAAAACTGTTTGTCCTTGGACTGCGCGGTGAAAGATACACACCACACACAGAGCTCATAAACGTAGCAGGGGTAGTATTGCTAGCAAAAACTTACCTCACTCGCTCGTCGAGTGTGCAAAGTAATCTGAGTTGAGCAGCTTAAGTAATTAAGTTGAAATTGCAACGGAGTTTAGTTAAGTATACGCCCACCGAGTGGCTAACTACTTGAACGATGGTCCCGGAGTGGTCGCCTCCTACACGTCCATTTATAAAGTGCAAGTTTAATTTCGTGTGGGCTGAAGGCTTTGTTAGCGGTGATATAATTGGTCGCTTAGGATTTCCCATCTGAGGTAGAAGAGCAGAATACATTAACACTGTTATTAACATTATTATTAGTATAGAACAAAGTCGGTTAAAACCGCGATTCCATTTAACAAAATACTAGCTTTTACGTGCAAATTAAATAGGTTATTTCTTCATCGTTATAAGTGCTATAACATACATATATACAGTAGTATAACACAAAGCTTGATGAAAGTAATTTATGATTTTAAAAACAAAAGTAAACTTCCAGTTTCTCTTGCGGCAAGGTCTTTAAATGTTCGATATATGTCAACATTGTTTTTCGTATAATATTAGTGTGCTCCATCGTGGACCACATCGCTGCTTAACATCAGGCAGGATGGTGATCAAACGCTTGTTCATAGTGATAAAAAAAAAATTAGGTGGCGGTCGAATACTTAGCAGCGTATTTCGGTCTGTTGCTTTATGCTGTGTCCAAGTCCTTTTTCGTTAACAGCACACGCTCGGTACACTCAACACGAATAGGTACAGTGGGGCAAGAATCTGGTCTACTACCTTAGGCAGACATGAGACGATACGTTTTGATCTCAGTTTTACCACAGTCATGATTGTGATTGACGGATTTCCTATCGTCTAATATAGTGAATGATGTTTGAATTAGTATTAGTAGTCATTCCATAAATCATGACTGATGGAATTGAATA
The DNA here is from genome assembly GCA_012932125.1 of Conopomorpha cramerella. Lineage (NCBI taxonomy): Eukaryota > Metazoa > Arthropoda > Insecta > Lepidoptera > Gracillariidae > Conopomorpha > Conopomorpha cramerella. The sequence goes on along the minus strand of SJJU01037162.1, from coordinate 6,892 downwards.
ACGCTTGCATGAGCGTCTAATGTCTGAATTAAGGTCCAAAATCATAGGAATGTCATGAGATATTAAGGTACATTTGTTACTCATACATACATACATAGACTTCACGCCTGTCTCCCAGAGGGGAGTTACTCGTTTGTTACTCGTTGCAAAATGACAACTCTACCGTATTACCTATACAGGGTGACTGGTGAAGGTCTGGCCATAGCAAAAGGTCATGTACAGGAGGTTATTTGCTACCTATTAAAGCTAACATTCTCTAACTAAAGTGTTATAGTTTAGGAGCTATGTCAATTTTAGTATTTTTTTGGATTTTCTCCAAAATTTTACCTTCAAGGTATCAAAAGTTTTTTTATTTAATGGCTTTGGTATTTTTTTTTTGGTATTTGCTCTTAGCCCATAAATACGCATTTTTAAAATACGTTATAACGTCTCCAAAATGATAATTTCCTGTTGCCTGTTTCCTGTATGGTATATACAGGAAGTGTCATCCAAACAGACCACTTTCTTGACCAACCATACTCAAACCCCATGACTTTTCAACTTTCCATTTTAATTGTTGTTATTCTGTTATCTTGTTATATTGTCTACACATTTTATTGTTTTGCGTGTGACAGAAAAAATCCTATTCATTAAAAAATAATAGTTATTGCCTATAGTTAACTGAATGTGTATAAAATTTCATGGTGATCGGTTGAATAGTTTTGCGCGTGAAAGCGTGACAAACAACCAAACAAACTCCCTTTTTTAGGACGCAGTTTTCGCTCGGATTACATGGGGGTTACACATTATTCTGGGTAAGAAGCCAGCAAAGTGATTTGATTCAATTGAAAAGTGTTAGAAGGTGACGCGATAAACGGACGTTGCATTTCTGTATGACCTAAAGGAAGCCCCGCGACGGCGGTGATGCAAGTTGACTCATACATTACTCTCATACATAATTGACATTCAATGTTAATGCCACTGTAAGATTTACTATAAATACACATTTGCTGATTTACAATAGGACCATCATACGTTTGCAACATTGCTTTTAAATGTGAAATGTAAGTGAATAAAACGAACCAGAAATAAACTGATCCAACAGAGAACCAAAGTCATCGACATAGCTCATCGTTTCAGCAAGCTGAAGTGGCAGTGGGCGATGACCGTTGGGGCAAACGAGTTCTCGAGTGGAGACCGCGTCTCGGTAAACGGAGTGTAGAACGCCCTCAGGCAAGGTGGACTGATGATATACGCAAGATGGCTGGCAGAAGCTGGATGCGAGAAGCCGAAAACAGATTACAGTGGCGTGCAATTGGATAGGCCTATGTCCAGCAGTGGACAAGTATGGGCTGATGATGATGATGATGATGAAGTGAATAAAACATTGTTTAACCATCAGCCACATGACGTTCACTGTTGGACGAGGACCTCCCTCAATGATTTTCATGATAATTTGGGGGGAAATGCCAACAAACGTCACGCTGGGCAGGCGAGTTGGCGATCGCAGTGGTGTTGTGGTTTAACTCACAGAGACATCTCACGGAAACATTGTTTATTGCAATGTAAATGTTATTCAATTACGAACGTGGAAAATCGGGTACTGTACGTAACATTGGTACGTAAAATTCCAGAAATATATTTCTTATTAGCTGACCCGGCTGCCAACGTACATTATGAACAGTGTTTCCCTGCTAGTATATATATTATTATATATGTATTATACATATAAACATTCCTCAGAAATCACTCTATATTTTTTTTTTTTTAACACAATGATATAGCGTTTGGCCACCATCCTGCCTGATGTTAAGCAGCGATGTGGTCTACGATGAAGCACAGTTGTTCATTAGGTACCTATTCACCCGCGATTTGAAGACCTTCCGAGTGTACTGCGCAGGAAACACAGACTCCGGCTAGTCATTCCACATCCTGGCGGTTCGCACTATGAAACTAGAGGCAAACAGTTTGGTTCGCGTAAATGGTAAATCCACCTGGTATGGATGACGTATATTAAAGAAGACCGCGCCAAATCTGTTACGTAGGTTTTAAGATCTAAGCATACATAGAGACAGACAACGGGAGACGGCTTTGTTTTTTACTATGTTATCTTAGCTTATTTATGCACATAATCCTCTCAAATTATACTAGGTATTGATAGGATTTTTTTGCAATACACAACATTTCCAAAATGTGGTTCACCAAAAATGCATAGCTAATTTGATAAAGTGTTATCTACTACATAAAAATAAGTCGGCTTTTCCTCCCTGACGCTATAACTCCAGAACGCACGAACCGATTTCCACGGTTTTGCATTCGTTGGAAAGGTCTCGGGCTTCGTGAGGTTTATAGGAAAGAAAATTCAGGAAAAAATTCAACAGAAAAGCGGGTAAACGAAACGAACCCATCTGGTGGCGAAACGGAGTTCGCCGGGTTTGCTAGTCTTGTGTACAACCAAAACTTAATCGTGAAGCTTTTAATGATTTCTGCGGTGATCTCATCGCCTGCTACCTGCTGCGTTCGAAGGTTCCTCGATGCACTTAGTCACAAAGTTATTTTAATATCACACTTATGTAAACGAAATATTAACTCAAGGAGGTCAAGTCTGCTCCCACAAAAACCCTTAAGCTACATTTAGCATATATGGGCCTTTAAACCGAAATCTTCAGATCACTTAGGCTCCAACACCATGCCAACCATAGCTGCGCTCCAAGACAGAAGTGACAAGACATTTAACGTGCTTCGATTCGTTGAAACAAGCTGAGTGGCATGAAATGTGACAAAACAGCCAATCAGAACACGTAATTGTTATATGTCGAGTCTTTCTTCCTTGACACGCGTGCTAGTCCTGCAGGAAGAAAGCCAACTGATGCATTCGATTTACATCCTAGATCAGCACGGAATAACAAACAGCAGCCTTTCTGGACCTCTCCAGACCCCTGTCAAAAATATATTTACAAGATATACACACATCAAAAGTGTCCAGGGATCAAGTACATTTGAAAAGATTGCAATCAAGAATATATTTTACAAAAACTGAATTCATTCATAATTTATTCAAAATGTGGTAATAAGTCATTGTATACATGCATGGAATCACGTAGGAGACCAATCCAGAAGATTAGATTTGATTTAAATAAATTAGATTTTTTTAGAGCTAAAAATGTTCTTGATCCCGAGACACTTTTGATGTGTGTAGGTATAATTAAGGTCCGACTGAACTAAACACCTATTTTCTACCCGATTGATCAATATGATGTAAGGGAAGAGGGAGACCAAGAAGGTATGGATGTATTGTATTGTGTGAAACATTACATGTGCGTGAAAGGTGTAACTGAAGAGATGACGAAAACCAGAGATGAATGGCGAAAGGAAACGTGTTGCGTCGACCACACCTAGTGTAGAATAAGAACAGGAAAATAATGATGATTATCAATATGATATAAGTAAGGATGCCATTGTTTATTTATTTTTGAAGAAGTTTGAATGCAGTAAACCAATTTTCTTAAGATTATATTTTTTTCCGGGTATAAATACAAAATTCCATCCTGTATATTATGTACCTTCAATCTTCATAACAAAACATCGCAATTTATGTTGCAATACACATTATCCCTTCAGTAAATAATAACAATGAAACCGTTTCAGTGCAGTTACTGAACAAATACTAAGCAAAGATTCAAGAAAACCTTTCAGAGATAAACAGGACAATGCGTCATTAGTCTCTGTCGGAACATTGTCTCGGTATATTGCAGAGCCGGCGAGGTCACAGCACTCTGCAATGTCCGGTGACTACGCCATTAATAATTCCTAACGATTATTTCATCTTATAGCCATAAATTTATATAAAACCCAAAACAACACTAATTCATCATCGCCTTTGGCCATGGACATTCCATTTATAGGTGTTGATATGTAAGCATTGTGACAATTTGTAACATACATACATACATACACTTCACGCCTGTCTCCCAGAGGGGTAGGCAGAGACTACAGATCTCCATTTGTCACGATCCTGACACCCCTTTGGCTTCATCTACATTCATACATCTTTTCATACATGACCTCCGGTTTCGAGTACCTTTCACGCCACCTTCGGCCAGGACATCACCAATCTGGTCTGTATATGTCCTTCTGGGGCGACCTCTACTCACTCGGCCCATTACATCACCCATATAAATCTCTTTCGTCAATCGCCCCTTTTATCCATTCTCTCTATATGCCCAAACCACCGAAGCATGCCCCACAATTTGTAAGAAAATCTGAAACCACTTGTGGGGAAGCATGGGATGGGTCCTGACTAGTATTTCTCACTAATATAACAAAAGCAAAAAATTGAAGAAGCGAAAACTACGAAGCAGATTTTAATTAAACTTCATAATAATACCTATAACTTAGACATCGGATATAACACAATATAAGGCATACCACTTACTGTCTCATTCGTCATCGATTTGCGGAAACAGCAGATTTGAGTGACTAGAGCCTTGATCTCAAGAATCTTGAAGCTAGGGAAGTGTGAGTTCTGCTACGGAGAGACTTTTCTAAATAGTTTTTAGGATTCGATTGTAATTTGCATGGAAAACAGAAGATATGTTGTGGTCCAAACCACAAAGCGTCTTGTTCACCGCTTTTTTATATTTTACAACAACACAAACATTGCCTTCATCCCATGTTAAGTAGCTAAAGCACTTGTGTTATGGAAATCAGACAACGAAATATACTTAAATACTTTTTTTTTTCTTTTAAATACATACTTATATAAATAAAACACCCATACACATCCAACAAGTACTTAAAAGCTCATCACCCAAATACCTGTCAGCGGTGAGAATCGAACCCACGGCCCTACGGAGCAGAGGCAGACATGCTGACCACTACACCAACGGGCCCGTCATCGCCGACCGCATCTTATGATTTAAATCTAAAACTGTTTTACAATATTTACCGTCCTTTGCTAAATGTAAGCAAAAGACACGAATGTGATGGGAACCTAACCTAACCTAAGCGTTGATTCCTGTAGGAATACAGGAGCCGAGAACTTTAGGTGATTTGAATGAAGCTTTTAGTCTTAAGATTGGAGTTGCAAAATAAGGATATTGGAGTGCGGCTGTAACCGTGTAAAGTGAGGTCCATAACGTAGATAACATCGCTGATTAATATCAGGCAGGATGGTGATCAAACGCTTGTTCATAGTGTTAAAACAAACCTTGCTAGCGGATCATTCTAATTACAAAAGAGTCCAAACAGGTGAATCAAAACTTTATATGATAGGAAATATGATTGTGAATAACACAGTATTAATTATTTTTTAAGTTCTACTAAATTAATTCCAACATGACATTCTTCCCGTATGTCTATCCTTGAGTCATAATTTCTATCTATTCTACATCCAGCAGCAAGTCAATGTCACCTCTATTTGACGTCTGAACGCTAACAACTAGAGGCGATATTAGCATGTACATTTAGCATCGCAGTGACGATAAGGGCATTGTTGTGTTTAACTGTAAAATTTTAAATTAACGCATCGCGAGGTCAAAGTAGGTACGGTCGGCAAAGCAAGTGGACTTCCAGTTTTGATGGCACTTCCTGTGTACGGGGCCTGGTCTTCGTCACGTCTGCAAATATCCTGTCCACCAATGCAGGGGTTATGGATGTGAGTATATATTATCTAATATATACAATTTCCATGTCACATTGTTAGTTACCGTACTCCTCCGAAACGGCTTTACCGATATTTTCCAAAGTTTATATGCGTATTCAGTAGGTCTGAGAATCGGCTACTATCTATTTTTTATGCATCTACTAGTTGTATTTCTCCCGATACACGGGATACAAAGGCAACTTATTATGGCATAACAAATGTTTGCCGGGACTGCTAGTCTAAATATATAAAAGGAAAAGCTGACTGACTGACACATCAACGCACAGCCCAAACGGCTAAACTTAGGCACTTGAAATTTGGAACGAACGTAGCTTGGGTACCGTAGGGGTGTACTAAGAAAGGAATCCCAGAAATTCCCACGGGAACGGAAATTAACGGGAAAATACTTTTTTATATGAAAAATCTAAACCGCTCAAGTTAGACGCTTGAAATTTGGGATGCAGGTACTAGAACACTACGCGAATGAAAACGCGGGGCGTCCACTAGTTAGAGTATATACTACGTGTATATTGTATCTATACTACTCTACGTGAATACGACAACAGCAGTCAGCGAGCATGACATGCCACTCCGCACTTCACGGCGCATGCGCTAAACAAACATACACTGGACATCAACACCTAATCATTCCATTTACACATTGAACCATTCACGTACGTAGATTCTTAAGCAAAACAGCCCAGGATTCCTTGTTTGTGACGAAGATGTATTGACTTGTATGTATTCATTTTTCCACCACATTTGACCCAACTACCTCTGAAGTTTCTTTGAAAGAAGTGGTCATGTTATTCTGTGTGTGTTTGTTTGTGTGTAAGTGTTATTGTATGAGTTCGCACACTTTCACCGTCGTTAGTGAACTGCTAACACACAAGTCTAGTATTCAGTTCCGCCGGGAGGTTTCTGTCTTTTTTTTGTACACGGTTTAGTATTTCTCACAATAGTTCTTTTAGAGCGTCTGTGGTCCAGTTGGCCGGATACTTGACTTGCAACCGGGAGGCCGCGGCTTCGATTCCGGCTACTGGACCTGTACCAATGGGACTCTTTTTCAGAGCCTATGTACTCAACGCCACGCACGTACGGTGAAGGACAATATCGTGATGAAACCCGCACACCGCAAGGTGTGCGAACCCTATAACGGCGATGGGCTCACCCCCTGTCACGTTGGGTTAAATACGCTTGGTGAACCGTGGGTACTTGCCTTAGCAAGTGCCTCTGCCTACCCCTCTTTGGGATTAAAGAAGGGTGTGT
>SJJU01037154.1:0-10229 GCA_012932125.1 Conopomorpha cramerella | reverse complement strand
ATATATAAAATTCTCGTGTCACAGTTTTCGTTGCCATACTCCTCCGAAACGGCTTTACCTATTTTTACCAAATTTTATATACGGATTCAGTAGGTCTGAGAATCGGCTACTATCTATTTTTTATGCATCTACCGGTTGTATTTCTCCCAATACACGGGGCACAAAGGCAACTTATTTTGGCAAAACAAATGTTTGCCGGGACAGCTAGTAAATTAAAAAATTATAATATATTATGTTGTAAATATCTAAGAAGTTTGTATGTAGTTCAGACATGCACAGAGTGTTACAAAAAAAATATGATAATACCATTACATGTTATCTACCTATGTTGCACAAAAATATACCTATTTGTATACGGCGATGGGCTCACCCCCTGTCACGTTGGGTTAAATACGCTTGGTTAATCGTGGGCATTTGCTTATTAAGCAAGTGCCTCTGCCTACTCCGCTTTGGGATTAAAAGGCGTGAAGTGTATTTTTTTCAAATATACCTATTTGATTTGATTTGATTGATGGTTTCATTGCTCTTATTACACAATGCTCCTACAAAAAACAGCGATGTACATCGTTTGTTATTGCTCTCTAGATTGATGCAACTACGAGGATTCCAGCAGACTTGTCCCCCTGGTGACATGGGAAGGTCCGAGGAAGAGGATAATATCGCCTATTAGTAGACGTGATTATGTATTCAGCAGACACCGAATCCAGTAACCAAGCATTAAGTTAACAACAAAATAAATATTACCCACAACCACAACGATTCAACCTTGTCCACTGCCGGTCTTAGGCCTCCGGTGGCGTTTAAAGACAGTACATAGACAATACTTACGGGTAACGTAATTTATTTTATTGTATATGCTTAAACGACGAAGTTCCATAGCACCTGCATGTTGTTCAGGTGGCAAGGTTCACATTGTTTAAGTAACGCAAGATAAGGCCAAATTATAAAATGAGTATTCGTTAGAGTTAGTAATTGAAGAGTGCATCGTTTCAATGACTTCTTGTTCCACCATTGTGTTTGATGTAACAAGCATGTAAAGGGCGTGTGTTTACATAAAATATTAATGGATACCTTGTTTATAGTGTGTAGGTATTCTACAGTGGCGTGTACACCATATAGACAAAAATACACTGCCTACCTTAGTATCTTGGTTACCCGACCTAATAATAGACTTATTGCTCGATCTTTTTTTGTTGTACTAACGACATACGGTAACGAAGGTCCTGTGTTTTGTGGGCGAGTAGATAGGTAGGTAACTATATTTTGTGTTTTGTCAATCCTTGGGGATTACTGCCTACCTTGTCGTAAAAGCCAGTGCACGCCACTGGTATTCTATTAGACTTAGTTATGCGGAATTGAGAATATTGTTTAGTTAGAATATAAGTACACAGCTTTTAATAATTAAGAATGTATCCTTGTGTAAGAAATACTGTTGAAATCTTCCGATGTGCGCATCATTTCAAATTCGAGGACAGGTTGAACTTCAATAGCTGACTTGATCCAAAAATTGTATATCGGAGAGGAAACTAAATATTTTTTTTGCTGATTCTTTGCAGGACATACTTGACACATCTAAGTCAATACGGCAATCCATACTTTGTGGTACACAAGTGATTACATATTTCGATTTATCTCGAGCTGCAGCCCTAGCACAGGCGTCAAGAAAGACACGACACAGAACGCTGTGGTTGGCTGCTATGTCACACTTCGTGTGACTCAGTTTGTTTCAACCAATCACAGCGCGTTATATGTCTTGTCACTTATTTCTTGGAGGACTGTGCTAGGGGGCTGTATTTGAAAGCAAAATGACAGTAAATAATGTCAATTTCGATCCCAGACTCGCGTGCGCCTTTTCACCCCCGCAAAATTCTGAGATTTCCTCCGCGCCCACATACGTCTAGCCCCGCGGATGTACCGCGCGTTACTTGGTTTGCCTATATTACAATTAAGACATGGAAAGGAAACCTTTGTATGAGTAAATCTCCATTAGGTTGTTGTGTAAATATTACGCAACAATGTCTCGGAACATTTCGAGCAGGGCCGTCTCAAATTCTTTCAATACTAGAATGTTTTATTGTCCCTAAATAACATAGGCTATATTAAAATTTTATCCTATAACTAGGTGTCCCAGCAAACATTTGTTTTGCCATAGGAAGTCGCCTTTGTACCCCGTGTATTGGATGAAATACACCTTTTAAAACTTCCTTGGAGTTCCATTTGTAATTCAAGACTAAAATTAGCCAAATCGGTCCAGCCGTTCTCGAGTTTTAGCGAGACTAACGAACGTCAATTGATTTTTAGCCGACTTCAAATAAAAAGAAGGAGTTCTCAATACGTCGGTATGTATATTTTTTTTTATATATGATTGACGGATGCAGGAGGCGAGGCCGGCCCAGGAGGAGATGGCGTGATGACCTGGACTGACACCTGCCGGGGTGGCGCGAGGTGGCCCAAAACAGGGATGAGTGGAGGAAATGGGGGGAGGCCTTTGCCCAGCAGTGGGACACAACACAGGCTACATAAAAAAAACTATGATCACCGATATTTTCGTCAATTATAGTTATATAACAGGGTTTCCCACTATAACGATAAGAAAATGAGAATAAAACCGCGGAGCACACCTAGTATTAAATAACAAGAAGCTAATTTCGAAGTGAGTAGCTTTCATGAGCTTAAATCAGTTTGTGGTTAGAGTAAATTCCCGGTAGACGAACGAGGTTAATCTGTTACTTAGGTCTCTACTAAATAATGAGGTAGTGAAAGCGTTAGGTTAATTTTTTTGCCAATGTCAAAGCCAAAAATCTCGAACGAGTTCACGATTTTTGGCTATGACGAATTCATTCAGATTGTTGTAAATACCACATGTTACAATTTCACAAAGTCGTTAGACGTTTCTAGTTTAAAAAGATAACCTGAATACATTGATACGAGTGTAGCAAGAACTGTTTCTGTGGTTTGTACTAATTGTGGTTATCGTTCGAAAAGTGAATTTGTGGTTTCTGCAAATTCATAATCAGTTTTCACTAGTCTTAAAATAGTTGTTCATCTAGAATCAGCTATTTTCAAGCGATTTCAAAAAAGGAATCTTTTTCAATTTAGGTGCAGGTTAAAATATGCTTTTGTATGTTTGTTCCAGATAACTTCGCCGTGTCTATGAACTGATTTTGATGTTTTATTTTTATTGATATTTTAAAGGCGAATAAAGCGTTTCAGTCCAGTTGGTCGGATACTTGACTTGTAACCGGAGGTCGCGGGTTCGAGTCCGGCTACTGGACGTGTACCAATGGGACTCTTTTTCAGAGCCTATGTACGCAACGCAACGCTCGTACGGTGAAGAACAACATCGTGATGAAACCCGCACACCACCAGGTGTGTGAACCCTATAACGGCGATGGGCTCACCCCCTGTCACGTTGGGTTAAATACGCTTGGTGAACCGTGGAAATTTGCTTATTAAGCAAGTGCCTCTGCCTACCCCGCTTTGGGATTAAAAGGCGTGAAGTGTATTTATTTTTATTATTTTTTAAAGAATCGCGCACAGACATATCAACACTCGTAGTTTTAACCAGATATATACGGCTCGAAGTTAACCAAAGACAAGCATTCAGTAAAAGCTGCTTCGCGTCGTAATACCCGGTTAAAACTATTAACATTTTAAAGAAGGAATGTCACGGAACTTCATGATAAGAAATTCAGGGTTTGCTAAATACAGATCAGATAAATAACTGGTACTGGCAGACTAGATAAAGTAGAATAATTGTAGAGAAAAAAGAACGAGACATTTTAGGTCTGCCGTCATCGAATCCTGATTATCATGTGACATTTTCTTTCCAAAAAAAAAAAACACAAGAATCGTTTCAATTATCCGCAAACAAACATAAAAAGCCGACCTATCACACCTATGAGTTCGAATTGAGAAATATACTTAATTTAATACATTTTTTTTCTTTTAAATAAATACTTATATAGTACATAAAACACCCAGACACATCCAACAAGTACTTAAAAGCTCATCACCTAAGCACCTGTCAGCGGTGGCAATAGAACGCACGACCATACGGAATAGAGGTATACATGCTGACCACTACACCAACGGGATACCACACATGACTCGAGTCTCACAAGAATACTCACAGTAGCATCTGGAAAGTGGGGTCGTGGAGGTACTGGTACTCGTTCTGCAGCGGCGCGCGCACGGCGAGCACGGAGTGGCGCAGGTGCGGGGAGCGCGCAGAAGACAGCAGCCGGCGCACCGACGACTTGTCGCACGAGCGGGGCAGGCAGAGACCGAGGTATATTGTACGCCGCTGTTGGAGAGTGTGATTGGTTTACTTTTGCTTTGTTGCAGAAGTAGGTCATCATCATTTTCCTGCCCTTATCCCACACTAGGTGGGGTCGGCGCAACACGTTTCCTTTCGCCATTCATCTCTGTCATTCGTCATCTCTGCAGTTACATATTTCACGCACATATCATTTTTCACACAGTCCATCCATACCTTCTTTGGTCTCCCTCTTCCCTTGTATCCTTCCACATTCATACTCATCACTTTCCTGTTGCAGAAGTAGGTACGTTAGCAAATATTCATGCCATTGTTTTTTTTTTGTAATGCAACAAAGAACATAATATTAATATTTTCATACACTACCATTGGCACCAATTGCATACGGGCAACCGTCTAAGAGTGGTTAATTATGTTGCAGACAGAAGTGCTGTCCGTATTCCGAAACTCCCCTCTGTGAAACAAACTATGCTCAAGCTGCACTTGTGTACTCAGTTTCAGAATGCGGGCACAAGAGTCGTCTCTCGAATTAGAGACATGGGTGGCTAGAATGAAACATATTCAAGTAGGATGAAGAACATTTTTAGCTCTAAAAAAATACTAATTTATTCAAATCAAATGTTATCTTCTGGATTGGTCTCCACCTAATTCCCCATGCCTGTATCAATTACTTATCACCACATTTTGAATAAATCATGAATGAATTTAGTTTTTGTAAAATATATTCTTGATTGCAATCTACTAAATAGTACTTGATCCCTAGACACTTTTGATGTGCTGTTTGCTTGCTAGCCTGTCATAGCCACGAAGCCGGGCGGCCTGGTCATGACCCATAAGCGGATTGGGCAACCAGAATTAAAGCTAGGCAAAATAACCGCGATAAAACATCTGATGATTATGACATTGTTTTTTCTCTTCAGCCCTATTAGGATGAGCTGGTTTATAAAAAACTAGTAAACCCGGCGAACTCCGTTTCGCCACCAGATGCGTTCGCTTCGTTTACCCGCTTTTCTGTTGATTTTTTTCCTGAATTTTCTTTGCTATAAACCACACGGAGCCCGAGACCTTTCCAACGAATGCAAAACCGTGGAAATCGGTTCGTGCGTTCTGGAGTTATAGCGTCAGGGAGGAAAACCCGACTTATTTTTATATAGTAGATAATATGCTATATTAACTAACGTTTTCAGCGATGCTGGCATCAAGGTCGAGGGCGAGGCGCGCGGTGAAGTAGGCGGTGGGGAACGGTGGACCGTCGTCGGTGGAGGAGATGTCCCCCCGCCAGTCGGAGAATATCTGCGAGCCGCTGCTATCTGATGGATCAAACAATAAGCTTACATTAGTCTTTAGGTAATATACACACATTAAAATTGTCTAGGGATCAAGAACATTTTTAGCGCTAATCTTCTGGAATGGTCTCCTACCTAATTCCCCATGCCTTATCACCACATTTTGAATAAATTATGAATGAATTCATCATCATCAGCCACATAACGTCCACTGCTGGATCCGTCTGCTGGCCTCCCCCAATGAGATCCGTCATTTGGGGTGAAATGCCAGTAATCACCATGCTTGGCAGGCGGGTTGGCGATCGCAGTGGTGTTGTGGTTTAACTCACAGAGAGCGCTGCTGCCCGTTCTCTGGAGGGTTCCCTCGGTCGTCTCTTACGACCCCCATGACGGGAAAAGTTGGACTGGGGTGGTGACACATGTATTCTATTCGCCATCACCACACGGCTAATGAATGAATTCAGTTTTTGTAAAATATATTCTTGATTGCAATCTTCTAAAGTGTACTTGATCCCTAGACACTTTTGATGTGTGTATGTAACACAGTAACTATATATGCTTTATAATCATCATGTGTTCTCTGCCTATCCCACTGCGAAACGAGCGTGACGTATGTAGTAACAGAACTTTCTGATAGAAAAAATGTTTGTCTACCGCCATTTTTTTTTATTACTGTGAACAAGCGTTTGACCACCATCCTGCCTGATGTTAAGCAGCGATGTGGTCTACGATGGAGCACATTTGTTCATTAGGTACCTATTTACTCCAGTGACTTGAAACCTTCAGACTGTACTGCGCAGGGAACACAGACACCGTCATTTGCAAGTCATTCCACATCCTGGCGGTTCGCACTATGAAGGTAGACGCTCTTTGCTAAACTGTTTACCTATGATAGTCACAGGCTCGAAAAACTTACTGTTGACTACTTGACTTGAAGACCTTCAGACTGTACTGCGCAGGAAACACAGACACCGGCAAGTCATTCCACATCCTAGTCCTAGATCAAAATTCTGTGTAAATTCAAAAGCAGAATAGGACTCCAGTGAAGCCATGTCACTGGCAATATCTGTTTACTGATCACTGCATAATGACTGCAATAACTCGCCGGCTGCCTGCCAGCTAATGTGGGCATCGTTGTGGCAAGTCTAAATTGCCACAGCATGTAATTTATGCCATGTCTATTGTTATATAACTCTATTTCGAACCATGCCCTATTTGTTGTCAAAGTTACCTATAATATAAGTGCCGCTGCTTGCTTCCGCGTTACAAAATGACGTATAAAGAGAGGGGTACTGTCGCGAACAATATTTTATTCAATTGTCATATGAATAGGAGCGATAATTGTTTGCAATCGAGGAAGCAATGTGGCTGATATGATGACATAGCGCGAGCTGGTTTAGTGATTTCTGTAGTTTTCGACATTTCGATTCCATTGCGTTGTGCTGTGAGTGCATTAGAAAGTCTTAATGTTGAAAAGATTTTGAATTCAATATGAATACATATATGGCGTTTAAACTTTGTTTGGAAAGTGTGACAGTAATGACAGTTCTCCGCCCGAAAATCTGTCAGAGAAACGTCAAAGGATTGCAAAAGGCGACCTTATCGCTCAGAGCGATTTCTTCCAGGTAACCTAATTCAGATATAACGGAACTTTACATATAGTGTAATGGGTAGTGTGTGTTAAGATGAGTAATGAAAAAAAATAAGAATTCGTGAGATTTATCTGAATCATAATAATATGTACCGATAATGAATGAATGAATATACTCTTTATTGCACAATGTACATTACAAATGTAAAAAATTACAATGGAAAAATTGCAAAAGGCGACCTTATCGCTCATAGCGATTTCTTCCAGGTAACCTAATTTATAGGTTACAGGAGCTTAACAGATAGAGTAATGGGGCTGGCAAGTGTTGCTATCTGGTCGATAACGTCAATAATATTGTAAAATAATAAAAATACATAGTATATATACGTATAGTACCAATATTTAGATTTTTTGCGGATGTCTGTCAATACTGTCTCATCACCTTGCATACCTTTGAACAAGCGTTTGACCACCACCCTGCCTGATGTTAAGCAGCAATGTGGTCTACGATGGAGCACACTTGTTCAGTAGGTACCTATTCACCCCAGTGACTTGAAGACCTTCAGACTGTACTGCGCAGGAAACACAGACACCGGCAAGTCATTTCACATCCTGGCGGTTCGCACTATGAAAGTAGACGCAAACCGTTTGGTTCGCGTAAATGGCAAATCCACCTGGTATGGATGTCGTTTTGCCGTTCTCCTGGTTGTCCTATTGTAAAAACGCGATGGGGGTATTAGGTTATGCAACTCCGTAGCACACTCACCGAAATGCACCCGATAGAAGACAGATAGGCTCGCAACCTTGCGGCGATGCTCTAGGCTTTGTAAGTCATTACACATCGTGGCGGTTCGCACGATGAAGGTGACGCTGTCTGCTAAATTGTTTACCTATAATAGTCACAGGCTCGAAAAACTTACTGTTCTTTCTTGGTGCGAGGTCACGTGCGTTCAGCTCCGCGCAGAGCTCTTGGGAGCCCATCCAGTAGTTGTTTCCCCAATAGAACATGCTGGTGTACCGGCCGCCCGCGTCATCCACTGGAACAAAGGACAGTGGGAATTAGAGACTAATATATTTATTTATTTATTTAATACCTTATTGCAACATAAATGTACAAAAGGCGGACTTAATACTAATTTATTATCTACCAGTCGACCCCACAGCATGGGAAAGAGTAGTTGCGGGTCAGTATGAATATAACAATAGGACATGGTATAGATAGTAACATAACACTTGTATACAACCATAGATACAGCACTAATATAGAGGTAATAATAATCCCATGTCAAAGTCAAAGTCAAAATTTCTTTATTTCATCGTTATAAGTTCTATAACATACAGATATACAGTAGCATAATACAAAGCTTGATGAACGTCATTTATGACTTAACAAAAGTAATCGTCCCCGGTTCGAATTAATTTCTTTTACTGGCCAGAAGAACCGAGAAGAAACTGGCATCTTTTCAAATCGCCAAGCTCACATGCTCATAAATAAAAAAAAAAATCAATACACTACACTTTAATCCCAAAGTAGGATAGACAGAGGTACTTGCTAAGTGCCCACGGTTCACCAAGCGTATCTAACCCAACGTGACAGGTGGTGAGCCCATCGCCGTTATAGGGTTCACACACCTTGTGGTGTGCGGGTTTCATCACGATATTGTCCTTCACCGTACAAGCGTTGCGTTGCGTACATAGCCTCTTAAAAAGAGTCCCATTGGTACACGACCAGTGGCCGGACTCGAACCCGCGCCCTCCCGGTTACTAGCAAAGTATCCGACCAACTGGACCACAGGCGCACTACTTCCTAAAAATCGGCTAGGCCCTGTAGTATTAGGATAAGTAGATTCGGTTCTACCCCTGATTAATAATTATTTTATTTTATAATACAACTAACATATTTAAATTTGTATAAAATCTATAATATACAGGGTGGAAAAAAGTTATGGGCCCTGGAGGGGAACTGCCTCAAATCCTTTAGTTAGCTCATTTTACTGAAAGGAAACATTCCTTTATTTTTAAAAAGAAACAAAACTGCATTAAGACATTTATTTCAATTAACAAATAAACGTTTCTTAGATATAGTTTATCCCAAACAATAAGCCTACCGATTCGTAGCGAGGGTTCATTTTTAATTTTTACTCGGTTCGATTCCCGGTTGATACTAGGAAAATTTAAAAAATGTTTTAATACAGTTATGTTTCTTTTTAAAAATAAAGGAATGTTTCCTTTCAGTAAAATGAGCTAACTAAAGGATTTAAAACAGTTCCCCTCCAGGGCCCATAGCTTTTTTCCACCCTGTATATAATAGGTTGTATAAATCGTGTTCATCGCAAGTCGACTGAACATCACTTATCTTTTTTTTTTTCAAAGTTAAATTACCCACTTGCCGATGTAATGTTCTTTTTATAAATAGTTTGTTTTTTTATTCTAATGTCAAATGGCACATTTAAATAAATTAATATTTCATTAGGTTGGTTTTGTTGCAGTGTTTGGGTCGGTGAGGTAAGGTAGGTCATCTCAGCGCAAGATGACGATTATGCATTAGTCAAATAATATATTATTTATTACTAATACTGCATTTGATATTTTTAACATTAGGTCAGGTTTTTATTTGATATAAACATATAATCAATTATCTTAATTAAAAAAGTAACGGATGTGCCATATTGCGAGATATATGCATGACAATAATTTATATTTTCATAAAAATAAAATAAATACACTTCACGCCTTTTAATTCCAAAGCGGGGTAGGCAGAGGCATTTGCTAGTGTGTGTTGTTGTAAAATATTTATTTATTATTTTATTTATGTGTAGTTACTCATAGTTATAGATCACTGTAAAGAACAAACCTGAACAGGGCAGATACATACTTATTTTCAAGTCGGGCGCCAAAAATAATTCAAAGTCAAAGTCAATGATGATGGGTCCCTTCTATAGAAAATACTTTGTAAAGGAAAAACAGCTACAAACGTGCGCGTTCTAACCGCGGGGTGGCAGTTGTATGAGTAGGTATAACATTATTAAATGCCATAAAGCACGAAGATACAAAAAAAAAAAAAAAAAAAAAA
>SJJU01037115.1:0-10705 GCA_012932125.1 Conopomorpha cramerella | reverse complement strand
ATCTAATTTTATTTAAATCAAATCTAATCTTCTGGATTGGTCTCCTACCTAATTCCCCATGCTTGTATCAATGATTTATTATACATTTTGAATAAATTATGAATGAATTCAGTTTTTGTAAAATTTATTCTTGATTGCAATCTTCCAAAATGTACTTGATCCCTAGACACTTTTGATGTGTGTATTTTAAAAACTGAACCAAGTACTAATCAGGTAAGTATGCTCTGTGTGAATCTAATGGCAAGTGTCAAAAAGAGAATAACTTTCAGAATATTGGCCTGAGTTGGACGTGGGCCATAACAATTGCGTGCCAGAACAATCGGTATTGTGCTTTCCTCCAAGCTGTTGGTTAATGGATTGCCACTTCAAGTTCTTTAGCCGTGTGACGGCGAATAGAATATATACACGATCCATACATAGTATAAAACAAAGTTGCTTCCCGCGGGTGGGGGGCGGCGAGTGGCAGTCCAGGTATGGTAAATAA
Source organism: Conopomorpha cramerella (assembly GCA_012932125.1). Lineage (NCBI taxonomy): Eukaryota > Metazoa > Arthropoda > Insecta > Lepidoptera > Gracillariidae > Conopomorpha > Conopomorpha cramerella. The sequence goes on along the minus strand of SJJU01037115.1, from coordinate 10,221 downwards.
AACATACATATCCAGTCCTTTTCCAGTCCTGTGGGAAATTCGGGGAAAATGTAGCCTATATGTTATTCCGATGTAAAAACGATATTTTCATTGAAATCCCATCAGTAGTTTTTGCGTGAAAGAGTGACAAGAAGACTTACACACTTAAAAAGGTTTGCCTTAATAATATTAGTATACTGTGTCCCCTTCCCACATCGATAACCTCCATTTTGTGGACGCTCTAAGCCTCAAACTAAGTACATTTTTTAAACTCTATTATCAAGCGTTTGTCCAGCTGATGTTAAGCAGCGATGTGGTACCTACTTAAAAAAATGTGTTTGATGTAGAATTTGAATGTAGGTACTCTCACCGGAAGGAGCGTGCGGCCGCGGCAGTACCTTGGCCCACATCTCCGCCCGAAACAAGCTTGATCACGATCTCAGCTAAAACTTTGTACTAACTATGTAACGAATGTGTCATACTTCCTAGCACGACATTGCCGGTAGTGTCTGTGTCCAGTGCGCCGGTTTAAGAACTTGAACCCTTGTGTTAGGTACGAGTTTAAAAAAACAATATGGACAGGTAACTTATTACAAAAGCGCTGGACTGATAATTAGACAACATTTCATATTTTTTGGTTACACCTATTATTTTTTGCGGGAATATTAAAGAATAAGTGCCCCCTTATTTTCTCATCTTCATTTTAAAAGTAGTTTTCGTTCAATTACTCTTACTTGAAAATCTTACATAAAATGTTCTTGTTCTGTTTCTTTCTTGCTATAAAAAAAGTTACAATGTTCGATAATTCAACCCAGAGTGAACGTCAGATAATAAGTTTTGTATAAATGGTAAAGGCTAAGAGCTAAAACAACTGAAATTAAAATTTTCGAAGCCATCTACTAAATAAGCATACATACATACACTTCACGCCTTTCCCAGAGGTAGGCAGATACTACAGAATCTCCATTTGTCCACCGTCCTGACATAACCTTTCGCTTCATCTATATTCATACATCTTTTCATACATGACCTCCGGTTTCGAGTACTTTTCACGCCACTGCGAGATGAAATAGAATGGAACACAGAATAACCAGATGCATTCCATTTCCGACATGGTTTGTGTAGAGAATTTGAAAAGTGGTTTACCACTAGGGATTCATTAATCGTGAACCTAAAATGTATCTACATAATAAAATAATAGATTTCGTTCTACTATCTTATTGATTATTATTTCTCCCATTAAGTCTCTGGCTTTGGTCATCGCAACAGATTAATCTGAAATTAGAGTACAATCCTAACACCTACCAAACTTACATACGAAACATGATGTTTTGGCTATATGCTTTAAATAAAGAAAACGTTTCACGCCTTTTAATCCTAATGCGGGATTGGCACTTGCCCCTTACTACTGATTTTTTTTTCGGTTTAGTAATGTTTATTTGTAGTACCTAAAGTCAAGTAGTTCATATTATTTTAATTAACAATTTCAGGAACAACCACAATAAACAAAAAGTGCAGTAGTTAGTACCTATCACCGCGACTTATGGAACGTTCACCTGAAGGGTTAAGTAGACGGTGTAGCCATCTGTGATAGAAGTAAAACATTGCTATGTGGTGAGAGGCCGACGTTACGAGTTAAAATTCACATCCACGAACACTTAGTTTGTGCAAGAAACAATAGATGGCGCTGATACTGAATATACAATAGGCTGGAAATAAGTTAGGTAAAGTACTAGTATGCATTTATTTGTCTCCACTAGTTCCATGGGTTAGTACAAGGTGAGGAATTTTCTTTTCCTTAGTTCCACGGATGTTGTGAACGGAATCTCTGCAACAATTTTCTTTTCACTTGTTCCGACACATTTCAGTTATTGTTTTTAGTTGGGTTTTTTACTTTATAGTAGTGATATTATTTTATATTTGAGATTTTAGAGAGTATGTAACCCTTTAATAGTCCCAACGCTTGCTAACAATCAACTTTCAACGAGCAATTTTCCAGATGTGATACATTTCGTTCGGTCACTATTCAAGTCATTTTGTGTTGGAAGTAGGATGAACAATTTGGAAAATCTCTATTGTGTCTTTTCTGCCGCTTGGATAAATTAAATCAATCAATGTCGTCAACAATGATCAGGTACCCACTCTTTATTTCGTTTATTGTTTATTGTAGATTGCGTTATGGAGGATGAGATAGGATGGAGCGTTTGAGGTAGGCAGGTAAATAAAGTATGAATGAGAAACTACTCGACGACACTGTCACTATCTAAGTACATTAAACCCTATTCTTCAATAAAAAGTAAGTAAATTTAAAGAAAAATCTTTTTTAATGAAAGCTATTATTCAAATATCCAAACTTAATGGAGTTTTGTGTTATAAAACAAAGTCTCCTCCCACTGTCTTTCCCTATGTAAGCCTAGATCTTTAAAATTACGTTTTGTTTAATATATAGAATGATTCTCGAGGAAGTTTTATCTGCATAATGTATAAATATAATAGCAAAGAAACTTTGCATATTAGCAAAATAACAACTTGTCGTGTCAGCTAGTTTAAAGATATACATATACATTGAATATGCGACCTTCTCGAAAAGCGCCGGAAATGCAACGCCCCGGTCCGAATGTTCTTCACTCTATATAGATACAGATACCTCACTACCACGTCGAGTCAAAGATCAACTACGCCACGCTTTGTTTGTTCCCTTTCTGCATTGTTTATATCGCAATTGATCTACATCCCGCTATTGTCAAGTTATTACGTAGCTACTTAATTACCTATAAATTAACTTTTTACATTGACGAAGAAATCATGAAAAAGATCTATATAATAGACACACCTATCAGTATCACCTGGTTCTATAAAATAGTATAGTATTATATGTACCGCGCGGCGACACGGCGGCCGTGTCACCCGGAGATAGTGTAGCTACCAGTGGTAAAAGAATTAAAATTCGTCCAGTAGTTTCGGACCCTATACGAACACTAAAGACACAAACAATCAAATCTTTCAACGACGCGCCCGTTGGTGTAGTGGTCAGTATGTCTGACTCTGCTCCATAGGGCCGTGGGTTCGATTCCCACCGCTGGCAGGTATTTAAGTGATGAGCTTTTAAGTACTTGTTGGATGTGTCTGGGTGTTTTATTTATATAAGTTTGTATTAAAATGAAAAAATAAAATATATAAGTAAATATATCTCGTTGTCTAATTTCCATAACACAAGTGTTTTAGCTACTTAACAAGGGATGAAGGCAATGTGGGTGTTGTTGTGAAATAATTATTTATTTATTCTTTTTTTAATTACTATTAATATAAAGAAAAATCAGATATCCCGCGGGGAATGCTCTCATGTGTACCGATACTTTGCTTTTTTGACGGGTAGTTGTCACTACCCCTGTCGCCTCTCCTCTCCACCTGGCATACCAGGCTTTGATAAAGGTAAACAACCTACAGTTTCTATGATATATGGGATATTTTTGCAAAACTAGATTTCTAATTTCGAGAAGTGTCTTCAATCTAACGTGAACCCTTCGCAGTTTAAGATTTATACAATGGGGAATTTTCTGTGACGTTTTTCTGACAGATTTAAGGGAAAACTGTCATTACTGTTATAGTTACCTCGAGGGAGGCCTATGTCCAGCAGCAGCCAAAGTCAATGGGCTAATATGATGATGGTGAACGTTGCGATCTGTCAAAATTCTATGAAAATAACTACCAGTTAATGTTAAGGTAAGTTACAGGAAGTGTCCATTAACCATATTCGACATTTCGACCCTTGCCCAGATCGTCCGCTTGAACGCAGAGTGACGCGAAAAGTAGATTATAGAAATAGGTTTAATGTTAACAACATACATAAAATGTAATTCCGTATTAACATTGTACATATAATACATAAGATATGTGTCACAACTATTATCTTTGTTATGGTTTATTCAAAGGTCATTGATAACTAATCACATCTCACTACTAGTGGACCCAACATGATACATGCTCTGTAAATAACCGGTTCAAACTTCTATAAATACATACATTTCACGCGTGTTTCACAGAACGATAGGCTGAAACTACGGATCTCCGTTTAGAACCTCAAGTACACTTACCATGTAGATACATACTATACGTAGTATTATCGGTTACTGATACATACATACACTTCACGCCTGTCTCCCAGAGACTACAGATCTCCATTTGTCACGGTCCTGACATTCCCCTTCCACGTCATCTACATTAACATATCTTTTCATACATGACCTCCGGTTGCTTACTAGTACTGTACTTTTTACGCCATCTTCCGCATTTCTTGATAATCAATCTGGTCGATGTATGTCCTTCTGGGGTATATGTATAGGTAGGCAGGGACAGTAGACGAAGTCCCCGCATTTACAATTAAACTTTAAATTCTGCAATTCAACTGATGTTCCTTCCTCTTTGGGATTAAAGGCGTGAAGTGTATTTATTTATTTTATTTATTTCCTTATTTAAAACTGCTAGTAGCTGGCTTGCTTGGCTGCTGTGTTAGTGCGTGCACAGAAAGCAAACAAATAACCAGAGCACCGATCGGTATACATATTGTAAAGAATTTAACTATCGTTCTGGATACCGGCTTTCTTTCAGTTTACGAACTTTGAGTTGTCGCTCACCCGACTTCAGACTAAGCATACAAGAACTCCAAATAGTGTAGTTACTATTTATTTATTATTTATTTATAAGTTAAGGGCAGCCAACAAGGCACACATGTATACTTACATATTATAATGAACATTTTAATTTTACAATGTAACATGTTACCCTTACTTATAGGCTACCACTAATATTTTAATAGTAAGTAGGTAGTAAAACAATGAAGAAAAGAAAGTTAGCCAACAAAATCAATACATAGGTACACTAGTTTAACAATGGTTCACATGAATTCAATACAGTATACTATACCTTCAACAAAATGTTCACCAGGTAGGAACAGAACGGATGAACCTTTAGAAGCCGGCGAAACGATGTCCCAAGTTATCCTAGAGTGAGCATGAGTTAGCTCCCGCTAGGTATACTAGGTGTACTAGCTGGAGCTAACGCATATTGCAGCTGCTAGGTCATCAGGTAAGAAAAACACATACCGTGAAGACTGCCAAAGTAAAGAAGACATCTGCGCTGTCTCATGGGTTTGGTGGAATTGTCACTATTATTAGACCATGTTTATTTGTTTCAACACGGGAGAGGAACGATGGTATTGTAAGTTATGCTTCAATAGAATAAAATGAATATTGAGTAGTTTGAATTTGTTCCGAAGTGGGGTAACCTCTGCCCTTTGTGAGGAAATTGTCAGAAATATATGAGAAATAACCATTCGCAACGCAATTTCATGTTATAATATATTGGGTAATATTGTACTGTGTTAACAGCTATGTTTTTTGGATGACGTCACGCGATTTAACCTACGTTTGCCAACATAATCCACCATTGATAATCTTTCCAAACATTCTTATGTAGTATTAGAAGATTTTAGCGGTACTTATGTGGAACGAATTATTCAACGATATGCTACTATGACGGTGGGATGTATAACATACGAGTATTGAAAATTACCTTATTTGTCTTTGAAAGCCTCAATTATCAGACTAAGGATTCTGTTTACCCCAATAATAGGGTCATAGCTCGTTCTTGTGTTCCGTTGGGATAAAGCATAGTCTAAGTCAAGATATCCCAGTTCAGTCAGGTTATTGTATTTATCGCCCTTCCAAATTTCTTCGATATTCAGTAGTTTGTTTCCAAAGAAATAACAGACATAGATATGTATTCATGTTTTACAAACTATTGCATATACACCTAATTTTACTAGGATTCTTTGTACAGGGCAATGGGGATTTTTCAGGGCCCTTGTTTCTCTTAGTTATGAGAGATGGCTCTAGCTGTATTAGGGTAGATAAATGTCATCGTAATAACTAACTTCAAACAGTCAGTATTCAAGGCGATAGTTATTTTTTATTGCTTGTTTACATGTTGCAAAAGTGTCTGAAGTTTGAATAACTTACCCAAGTAATATAAAACGTACTAAAATACAACTGACAGATGTCACCCTGGACACCTACTAGCGACATCTAGATGATATTTATTTCTAGTTTGAAAATTCCCTATTGTATTATGTTAATTACCTATCAAGGGTATAAAGGAAAAACAACCTGTCGGTAACTGATGATGTTATTTTTTTATTAAAAATAATAATTACTTACGTACAATAGAATGTAAAAATTTACATAATTATTCATGACTCGTTATTACCATCTATACAATAAAACAGACGTCATGTTATTTCATCCATTCTCATCACATTATCCTTCGAGCCTCGAGCAAATTGAAGGTGATCGGAATTAAATATGGCAAGGAGGAGTTTTCTAAAAAAAACATTCTGTCAAAGATAGGAAAAAGATGCAAGTACTATTTGGAACTCGCTCTTTTGTAGTTTTTTTAAAGAAACAATTCTCCCTCATTGTGAAACGAAAGCAATACAAAAATCTAATTTTTGCAATCGATTTGTAGCCGTACATTGATGTGTAAACTTGAATTACACTAGGTAAGATCTTTTCACGCGCAGCAATCAATGTAATACTTTATGTCTTTGTCTTGAAGATGATTACGATCTCATTCTATCCGTTTCACAATTTGGCCGAACAATTAATGCTGGTCTCGAGGCTTGAAAGACTTTTTAACAACCATTTCGAATTAAATTTATAATGTTAGTTTGGTTCATTTTGGACCATTTCATCAGGTCGGTAAAGCCTTATAGAGTAGCTAAGATAGCTACTCGTAAAAAGTCCTCCACAATTCACCATCGGTGAACCGTGACCCAAGAGGTAAGTCTGTTACCTCACGGGTCAACACACCTTTCTGCGTGCTAGCTTTTTTTTACACTTACACAATTAGATTACCTAAAGACTAAACTTGGTAAGACTCTTATGATGATCCGATAGGTAATTAGAATCATGGACTAAATGTACTCGAAAGGTATGTGGCACAGTCTCCGCACCATGAGCAGAGGCAGTTGCGGCAGGCAGATGACGAAAAATATCGCAAGCGGACTAAAAAGAACACAAGCTCCGATCCAAGCTGTTATCAGCCAAGTGGGTAGTATAGCAACTTGCTCCAACATCCTGTTGCCTACATAACACACTACACAATGATCAACGACCGCATCATGATTAAAACAGCAATGATTTTCTTGTGGGATCAGTAACGACAGCCATACATAGTGCAGGTATCAGCGAATGCATCGTGCGCAGGAGTCGACGTAGTGACGGCTTACGATTGGTGTTCGATTAAGAACGCCACCTGTAACAATGAGAAATATAGGTTTTAATTGCGATAAAAAAAATGTTTACTCTGAGTTGCACAGAACACAGGCTTTGTATTTTAACAGACGAATAGCATTGCAGTATTTTTTTGACTTTGCTCTGATTACTTCATAAAAAATTTAAAACCATTTAAAAGTTAAAGCTTCTTTCTGAAACTCAGCGTTATTTTCAAAGCAGTGTAGGTAGACGCGTTTGCTCAGCAAAAGCCTACGGTTCACGAAGCGTGTTTAACCAAACGTGACAGGGGATGAGCCCATCGCCGTTATAGAGTTACCTTGTGGTATGCGGGTTATTTACGTATACTAGATATAATCCTAATCTACTTAAGGGTGGAATTGGATTGAAATTCGCTGTTTAGAAATACTTCGTAGAAAATTGCAGCATCTTGGATGCAGGGGTAGATTAAAATTTTAGTCCAGAGGAATGAGATTCACTGATTACTTCATGGTGAACGTACAACTGGAGGCTAATCTATTTAGTATACTATGTATTTTACATTAACTACCTAATAATGTACTTAGATACTAAGGTTGAAGAGCTCAAATGAATGTCATTAGACACTAAGGTTATTTTTTACTTGTAACAATGTATTCTACATTATTGATGTTTTAGTGGCACGAGAAGTGTCAGTACTTTCTAAATAATCTTCATGAAGTTGGATTACCTATACTAAATTCAAAACCTCACACCTACCTACCCAGTAGGTTTTGCTATCTCGTATTTAAACCCAGTAAACCCAGACTTATTTTATTTCATAATCACCCCAGCCCAAGCTTTCCTGTTTTGGGTCCGATAGAGGCGTTAGAAGGAGCTCTCCAGAGGACGGGCAGCAGCGCTCCTGTGAGTTAAACCACAACACTACTGCGATCACCAACCCCTGACAGGCGGGTGTCGTGTGACGAATGTTTACATTTCATCAAGGAAATCATTGGGGGAGGCCCTCATCCAGCAGTGGAACTCACGTGGCTGATGATGATGATGACTTATATAGGTACCTACCTATGTACATATGTACTTTCTTTATATCTTTAGGTAACTCATACATCGTTTTAGCGAATATTATGATTCTCAGTGCATTTGACCCCTCATTTTATGATAAGTAGGTACATAGAGTGCACGTTATCATTTTATAAATATTATGGTTTATTTATAAAGTAGGTAAGTACTTTGGTAGTTTAAATAACATAGTTATGGCTTCTTAGTAATAACAATCAGACCCAAAAAAATAACTTAAATTAGGTCATATTTATGAGAAAAACAATTCCGGGGGTACGCCCCCGGAATTGTACCACTACGGTAGTACAGTAGCGCTTGCGGAGATTTCGGAAAGATAAACACCAATAATAACTAAGTATTTACGATATCACATATGAATAACTACTTACTACTATTTACATTATTACTACTAATAAACATTAGTTACTTACTAAACAATCTTTCACCGACGAAAAGCAGAGGAGAATCTTAAGTAGGAGAGTCGCCAAATTGACAAGTAGTTTTTTAATAGTAATCATAATTGTGCAATTTCCCATCACTTACTCTTCTGTGTACTAAACTTAAACGAAAAGTAACTCTGTCTGTCTGTCTCGGTTTCACGCCAAAACTGTTGAACTGATTTAAATGACATTCAGTGTGCCTGAGAAAGGACAAGTGTCCTATGGGACACTTTTTATCCCTATCCTGTGGGGCGTGTGGACTGTGTGGACGCAGTAAATAGAGGGTCTTATAGTTTGTACGAAATAATGAAACTACGCGAGCGATACCGCGGGGCGTCCACTAGTTTCGTATAATTATTCAATGAAGATTTATAGTAAAATAATTATAGTAAACTTAATCAGAGCCCCATAATCTTATAAATTTTTCGCGCAATTTTCATAAGAACCTTTTCTTGATTATTACAAACACAACAAAAACAAATGCTATATGGGATTAGCTGATGATCAAGGCAAAAATATTTCTGGAATATACATGAGTGAAAAGTACCTAGCTACTGTTTGTACTTACGCTACGTGTAATAAAACCAATTATCTCCTGTCATTTCTTTAATGTGTTCAATAAATTGACTGTTGTGATAAGAAAATTAATAACTGATAATTTATACCTGTTAAATACCTAGGTAAAGAGAAAACATTGTTACGAACAATAATAACAAGTAGGTAGGTATATAAAATTACGTGTAATCTCACATAAGACCGGCCATAAACATGACAGCTTCAATATCTATGTATAACACAAAGTCGCCACCCGCTGTTTGTCCCTATGTATGCTTAGATCTTTAAAACTACGAAACTAATATTGTTGCGGTTTTTTAATAGATAGAGTGATTTTAGAAGAAGCTTTATATGTATAATACACACATATAAAAGCAAAGAAACACTGTATAATGGCAGAAAAACGTATCGGTCAGCTAGTACATAGTATAGAACAAAGTCACCTCTCTCTCGCTGTATATCCCTATGTATACTTTGATCTTTAAAAATACGAAACTAATTTTGATGCGGTTTTCTTTAATACAGTAAGTTTAGTGTAAGGTTTCTATGTATAATACATGTATAATAACATCACACAACACACTGTCAATAACGTATATTGCCAAAATAACGTCTGGCGAGTCAATAAAAGTATTACTTTTCGATGTTTATTTCATGATTTTAATTATAGATTTTTCATCAATCGCCTTCAGTTCTGACACGGCAATGTATGCCGAATTGTCGTTGTTATTGAGAATTTTGTCGCGTTAAGTAAATAGAGCCTCCGCTGAGTTAACAAATATAACACACATTTGTCCCAAAAAGGGATCCAACGTTCCAACCTACATAACGTTTATGCTGATCAGGGATGTAATTAGAATACCTCAGCTGCATTTCTTCCTGCAATGTCGTAGAATGCCATCACAGTGGCATGCAAT
>SJJU01037081.1:0-12007 GCA_012932125.1 Conopomorpha cramerella | reverse complement strand
ATAGACATACACTTCACGTTCTCCTAGAGGGTAGGCAGAGACTACAGATCTCCATTTGTCACGGTCCTGACATACCCCTTTCGCTTCATCTACATTCATACATCTTTTCATACATGACCTTCGGTGTCGAGTACTTTTCACGCCACCTTCGGCCAGGACATCACCAATCTGGTCAGTATATGTCCTTCTGGGGCGACCTCTACTCACTCGGCCCATTACATCACCCATATAAATCTCTTTCGTCAATCGACTTTCATCCATTCTCTCCATATGCCCAAAACACCGAAGCATGCCCTTTTCAATCTTGGTCACTACGTCTTCCTTCAAACCGCAACTTCCCCTTATCACACTATTCCTTATCCTGTCATTCAATGTCACACCTTTCATGCTCCGCAATGACCGCATTTCCACGGCATTGACTTTACTTTTATGCTTCTTCTGCCATACCCAACTTTCTTACATGCTACTCAACATTATACAAACTTATGTAATTAAGACGTTGGATAGCACAGTAATCGAATCAAAGCCGGAAACAGATTACAGTGGCGTGCAATTGGAGAGGCCTATGTCCAGCAGTGGACAAGTATGGGCTGACGATGATGATGATAGAACAGTAAATGATATAAGGTAACAAAAGAAACACAGTAGGTACTAGGACCTGAGGTAAACAACAAAATTAAATTAAACAATAAATATGTTAAAAAAAAAAAGAATCAGACAAAACTAATATGATTACAAAATTATTTACTTATATGATTATTCTCTGATAACTTCTGTGAGATCTTTAGATCGAAGAGTTTAAATTAATAGATACAACAAAGCCGAATAACAAGGAAAAAAAAATCATCATCATCATAAGCCCACTGCTGGATATAGGCCTCTCCAATTGCACGCCACTGTGATCTGTTTTCGGCTGAAAAAATATTAAGATAATAAATTAGTGACAGTGCTCATCGTGTAATGGTTAGCTTCGATTTTATTGTTTTTTTGAAGCCATGCAGTGTGTCATTAAACTATGTTTTATAGCCTGCCAAGAATCTAGTACTTAGTTTAATGACACACTGTGTAGCTTAAAAAAAGCAATAAAATCGAAGCTAACCATTACACGATGGGCACTGTCACTAATGTATTATTTATTTAGTATAGGAAACATACAGAGTTCTTAGTACATACAATAAATTGTATAAATATCACCCTATCCAATACAGTTTCCATTAATAGTTTGTCAGTCACACTTAGGCGGGACGATTACTTTTGTTTTAAAGTCATAAATGACGTTCATCAAGCATTGTGTTATGATACTGTATATCTGTATGTTATTTATTTTATTTTAAAAGGACAACCAACAAGGACATACACAATACATGTATAAAATAGGCGACAAAAAAACGTGTAGGTGCTGCCTTAATTATAGGTCGTCACAGCATGGTAAATAGCGTTACATTATCTAATAATCAAATTTTACAGTTTCAAAGTTTCATCACAATTAATAGTGCTAGAACTAGTAAATGCAAAACAGTAATAGGCACAAACAAACATCAAATAAACAATCAAAGTTATAGCACTTATTAAGATGAAAAATAAACGCTTTGACTTTGGCGGTTGTTTGTATGTTTTATAGCCTGCCAAGAGTCTGGTGTAACCCTAAATGATATTGGCCGCAGGTACCATGTGACGAAGCAGCAACTCCTGGCCACAATGGACTCCATGATGGGAGGTCGCGCCGCCGAGGAACTAATCTTCGGACCAGACAAGATCACGTCAGGTACGCTTATTTTAACGTTGTCAAAATGGCCGTTAACCCTTTCCCACCTATCTGAATATAGTTAGAATGAATATAATTGTCCTTATGTTAAATCCGAATCATACCCTCTATTTTGAATATAACCCTTGGAACATGACACCACCTTGCCAAAATATAAACATGTTCCATCTACTAAATAATCTATTGGCTAAAGTAAAAATAGGTACAACAAATTAAAAAAAAATTGTTGTTTTGTATCTACTTGATGATAGAACACCATAAACACACAATAAGGTTCAAATTCAATTGAAATCAACTGTCACGATTGTTTCAGTTCGGGTGCAAAGGGTTAACATTTGAAGTCGGTTCTGTTTTTAAACTACACACATCAAAAGTGTCTAGGGATCAAGTACATTTTAGAATATTGCAATCAAGAATATATTTTACAAAAACTGAATTCATTCATAATTTGTTCAAAATGTGGTGGATAAGTCATTGATACAGGCATGGGGTAGGTAGGAGACCAATCCAGAAGATTAGATTTGATTTATATAAATTAGATTTTTTTAGAGCTAAAAATGTTCTTGATCCCTAGACACTTGATGTGTGTATTTCAAAAAGGGAGTCTTATCATATCATTTATTGCACTCGTATTGAGAGTAAGATGTTACATAGTATAAAGTATCAAACATGCACCCTGTTAGGGCGTAGCAAACGTTTTTTTACTTACATACTAGGAAATAGAATCTATGAACAATCCGAAGGGATCATTTTTTAATGAAACGCGCACAGACATTATAATTCCATATTGTTCACCGGGTATACAGTCCACTCGTGAGCACGACGCATGCAACTGCGTCGAAACGTCGAGTAGCATAACAAAGGTAAGCTCGAGCTTGTCTTTGATTATATTCGCGCCGATATACCCCGTGAATAATATTGAAGTATAATCCGAAGGGATTCTCCCCCCGATAACAAAAAAAAAGGCGTTTATTATAGTTTATTATGTTTAAGTAGAGTACACATTTGTTAATTTTATTTTTGAGATGACCTATTTTATTCGACAAAATTATGTTATGTGATGTTCATTTTTGTGTAAATAAATGGATCGGCAAAATACCAGTTTGAGGCTCTGGAGGCAATAGAGAGGCGTGCTAGAAGGCTCATAGGTGACAACAGGCTGTTTGATGCTCGGCTACAAAGCCTAGAGCATCGCCGCAAAGTTGCGAGCCTATCTGTCTTCTATCGGGTGCATTTCGGAGAGTGTGCTACGGAGTTGCATACCCTAATATCCCCATCGCGTTTTTACAATAGGACAACCAGGAGAATGGCAAAACGTCATCCATACCAGGTGGATTTACCATTTACGCGAACCAAACGGCTTGCGTCTACTTTCATAGTGCGAACAGCCAGGATGTGGAATGACTTGCCCGAGTCTGTGTTTCCTGCGCAGTACAGTCTGAAGATCTTCAAGTCGAGGGTGAATAGATACCTAATGAGCAAGTGGCACTCCGTGGCAATATTATACCAATCTGTCGCCAGAACCGCTACCCATTGACGATGAAAAATTGCCAATTGGACAATATTGATTGAATGACAAGTGAAAATTAAGGCTTGATACTGGTTTTGTGCCCTTGAGTGCCCTTCAACGGCCAAGTCACACAACATTAACTATAATAATGAAGAAATCGCAGTAAGGAACCTCAGACTTGGCACGATTTTGTCTAGATTTCATTACTTTTTAGAGATGAACAAGCAGATCCATCGAGACCTGGCTAGATTTTTACAGAATGTGTTTGGTGGGATTTCACTTCTTTTTGTAGAAGTGATTTTATAAATAAAAAAATAAATACACTTCACGCCTTTAATCCCAAAGAGGGGTAGGCAGAGGCACTTGCTAAAGCAAGTATCCATGGTTCACCGAGCTTATTTAACCCAACGTGACAGGGGGTGAGCCCATCGCCGTTATAGGGTTCACACACCTTGTGGTGTGCGGGTTTCATGGTAGGTGAAAACAGTTTTAAATTTGGATAAGTGGATCAAAAGATATTGGCAAAAGCATTTTGAAAAATTCGAAAATATTCGGTTGAACTGACCTACGACAACTCGCGGATCTCTCGCTGACGTCACAGCGGCCGAACGGAACGCATCGAATGAACCTGGACGCGCGCGTACAGAGTGTTGCGAAGTAATACGGGACGCGGCAAATTATATCGTCAACAACTGACTATATTATCATAAATAAGGTTACATTTTTGCTTAAAATGAATTGCAACGCATGCAAAAATAAGACAAATATTAGCGAAAGAATTAAATGCTCAGCCTGCAAACATTGTTTTCATTACAAATGTCTAAATATAACAACAGAACAATATAAAAGAAGGCAACAAGATTTTGATTTTGCTTGGACTTGCTCAGAATGTCAAAACATAACGCGACGTAAAAGAAACACCGATGATACTCCTGTAAGAAATAAAATGTCTCCAACTGTCCTTACCGACACAGATATGAGTATTATCGGCGATACCCAGAATAACTCCGATACTCCGGCCCGCCTGCCAACCAGCACCCTCAACATATGCGAATTGTCTGAACTTCTAGATCAGAAACTGAGCTCAATTAAAAACAACATTATAGCGGAACTGTCTAAAATGATTGACAATAAACTAACTTCTGCAATTATTCAACTAAAACAAGAATTCAGAGAAAATTTCAAAACCTTAAAGCAAGAACAAGAGAATCTATCTATAAGTATTCAAACTATGGAGAAAAGAATTGAAGTATTGGAAGAGAAGAAAAAAGTGCTGGAAATTGATGTTAAAGAATTACAAGAAAATATTAAATATAAACGCAGGTCTTACGAGCCATCTGTCCGGGAAAATTATACAACCGAAATTGAAAAAAAAATTGTGCTATACGGACTTCCAGAAAACGGTGATGAAAACCCAAACTCCCTGTGCACTCAAATAATTAATATATTCCAAGAATTATATAACATGAACATACTCACTTACATAGATGATATAAAGCGACTCGGGAAAAAAGGCTGGCGGCGTCCAATCGTTATAGAACTTACAAGCAAGAATGTTATGAAGTATCTACTCAGCAACGCGATTAACCTACAAGGTACAGGACTGGCGCTGACTCCGTATTACACCGAACAAGAGCTAGATGAACGAAGGAAACTGCGGGATATCCTTTTAGCAGAACGAAAGCAAGGCAAACACGCGGTAATCCGTAATAATAAACTATATGTAGAGGGGAAGTTATATAGCCCTAGCCAAGTTATTCAACAATCACATGTAGATTACTCAACTGTCGATACATATAGCTCTGTTACCAAAAATACATTTCGAACCTTTCGATCCCAATAATTATATTTTGTATCAAAATCTTAGAAGTTTTAAAAATAAAAAGCATATAATTGAGGCGGATATAGATATAATTAATACTTTTACTGTACTTTGTTTCTGTGAAACATGGATAACAAAGGCTAAATTCAACCTTTTACAATTAGATGGCTACAACCTAGCAAGTTCATATTGTCGAGATAAACATAATGGAGGAGGAGTCTGTATCATATTTCTTTGAACTCTATTCCCTCGTGTACAAAACACGAGGGAATAGAGTTCAAAGAAATATGTGGTATCTCGAATATTACAACCGAATTAGTTTTTGAATGTTGTGGCATAGAAATACCTGATCTCAATGTAATTTTAGTAATTATTTATTGGCCAAATAGTACAAGAATGCCAGATCTCTTTTTTCAATCCTTAAATAAACTCCTGAGGCTTTTACACATAAAATATAATAAGAAAAATATTATAATAGGTGGAGATTTTAATGTTAATTTTCTAGAAAAGACCCTTGACTGTATTACGCTCGTAGATTTATTCAAAAGTTTTAATTATACCCAGTACATTAATGAACCAACTCGAATTACCGATCACTGTAAATCATGCTTGGATTTGGTATTTACCAATTTCGTCTCACCAGTATTTTCTGTAAAAACTAAGGAACTCGGGCTATCCGATCATAAGGGTATTGTATTATCATTACCGTCTACTGTAGAAAAACGAAAACAAAAACGCGTCTTTGCAATTAAACGCCAATTCACCGATTCAAATACACACAAATTTTTGACCCAACTATCATCGATTAAATGGGAAGATATCCTACAAGAAGTAACTGATTTAAATAAAAACTATTCGTTATTCCATAATACAATTCAAAACCTCTTGAACATTTGCATACCGAAAGTTAAAGTGTTTTACAACAGTACCAGTCGTAAGACGTGGTTAACCAAGGGGATAAAAATTTCAAGCCGCAACAAACGTCTACTCAAAACTTTAACAATACAAACAAAAAGTTCGGTGTTACAAAATTATTATAAAATATATACACAAACTCTCAAAAAATCAATAATAATATCAAAAAAACTCGATTACATTAAACACATCAACAAGGCACCCAACATTACAAGAGCCGTATGGCAAGTTATTCACAAATGTACCAATAAAGTTAGGAAAACAAAATTTAAAAATATCCAACTGAAGGTAAATAGTGTTCTCCAAAAAAAACCCTGTAATAATAGCTAATGAATTTAATACGTTCTTTACATCTGTGGGCAACCCACAAGATTCAAACATACAACTAAATCCTGTAGGGCTGCCCATAATAAACCAATTACAAAACTCATTTTATCTTAGACCAATCACAGAACAGGAAATATTACAGATAATTAAGACTCTAAAAAATAAACGAAGCTTTGGATTCGATGAAATTCCACCCACCCTAGTTAAAAAATGCGCACCATATTTAGCTACAGCCCTGGTCATTCTAATAAACCAGTCATTCACAGAGGGATGTTTCCCTGACCTACTAAAAACAGCAATAGTTAAACCTCAGTATAAAAAAGATTCGGAGCAATGTACGGATAATTATCGCCCAATAGTTCACCTATCGACTTTTGCTAAAATCATGGAAACCGCAATGTACAAAAGATTATACTTGTTTTATGAGAAATACAAAATATTCGATGAGAGTCAATTTGGATTCCGAAAAGGTAGATCAACGACTTTGGCGGTTTTTAAGTACATTGATCATATATTGAAGATTATAAATAATAAAAGTTACGCCATAGGACTACAAATCGATCTTAGTAAGGCATATGATACGGTTCTTTATAATATTTTGCTCCCTAAACTGTATGGAATGGGTGTTAGAGGTGCAGCCCATGAATGGTTTAAATCCTATTTAAATAACAGAAACCAATTCGTGGAAATAGACTACTTTAACTCAGATACAGGAGAAAGATCTATAATACGTTCCAAATCAGAATCTGTTAATAAATCCATCCCTCAAGGAAGTCCACTCGGATGTTTACTTTTTCTGACATATATAAATGACCTACCGAAGTCTATTAAATTCCCAAGCACTCTTTACGCGGACGACACCTCAATCATACTATCCTGCAAAACATATGATCATCTAAAAGACCAACTTAATAAAGTATTTAACGAAATTGTCACATGGCTCGAGTGTCATAACTTACAAATTAATTACAATAAAACAAAACTACTTCAATTTCATCCACACCAAAAAAAACCCTTAAATATAAATTATTCATTTAAAAACCATAACATCCAATGTTTAGATAACTACAATTTCTTAGGGATCACGTTAGACTCAAACCTAAATTGGAAACAACATTTAATTAAACTTAGTTCTAAACTATCAAGTTTTATATATGCCCTTTATGAATTAAAAAAAGTCACAGATTTACCGACAGCTCTTAAGGCCTACTTTGCCTATGTACACTCTAGGCTACAATACGGTATCATAATATGGGGTAATTGCACTAATGTTTCTAACCTACTAATTTTACAGAAAAAATGTATCAGGATCCTTGCAAATATAGATTGCCGTACAAGTTGCCGACCTTACTTCGTCAAATATAGTATACTCACACTTATTGGAATATATGTCTTAGACGCCGCACTATTCGTGAAATCAAATAAATCTCTGTTTCCCGTGTATAATAGACCAGAACAACTGAGACCTAGAGAGAGGCTTGCTTTACCAGAGGCAAAATATAAACTAGTGCAAACATCGAGTTTCAGCATGTGCGTTAAAATCTACAACCGTCTCCCAACATACATTAAAGAAATAGAGGATTCAAAAAAATTTAAAACTGAACTCAAAAAGTTACTCTTATCGAAGCCACTGTATGACATCGAAGAGTTTTTTAGCAATAGTTTTAAGTAGATATTAAATTTATTACTATATTAACATGTTTAGTTATTGTTTTGTATTTGTTCATAGTTTATATATCGTCACTTAGGTATAAGATACATATTGTTAAAGATTCTCTTAAAGTTATGCTAGGTACTAATTTATAAACTTTCATATAAATGTAGTAGTTTTAAGTTAAATGTATATTGCTATGCCCCTGCGGGGCCATGTTTGATACTCATATAACGCTGACCACCATTGTACCTACAACATGAATGCATAAATAAATAAATAAATAAATGGGCTCACCCCCTGTCACGTTGGGTTAAATACGCGCGCGTGAACCGTGGGCATTTATTTGCTTTAGCAAGAAGTGCCTGTGCCTACGCCGCTTTGGGATTGAAAGGCGTGAAGTGTATTTATTTTTGTATTGATGTTAAAACCAACGGCAACGCGTGAACGATGCCCCGGTATTGTAAACGTCCATAGGCTGCGGTAACTGCCTACCATTAAGCGGGCCGCATGCTTGTTTGCCACCCTTGTGGTATAAAAAAAAAACCAACAGTTTTTTTTCCCACGAACAGGCGCGTCGTCGGACCTGAAGCAAGCCACCGCCATCGCGACGCACATGGTGCGCGAGTGGGGCATGTCGGAGCGCGTCGGGCTGCGCGCGCTGGAGCCGCGGGGGCCGCGCGCCGGCCCCGCCGCCAGCGACGCGGTCAGTACCTGCACTGCTCCTACCACCCTACCCTCCTACCCTACACAGCGTTAACGGACGTGTACCACGCCCTCGACCAACGTGGACTGATCATATGCGCAACGTGGCTGCGCCAACTGTGCTCTGCCTTCCGGCAGCCCTAACACGCGCCTCAACAAACACCATGTTGTTGTTGTTGTTGTCCTAAGGCACCCAGCTGGTGCACAGGGCAGTATGAGTCAGTACACTGCTCCTCCTACCACCCTACTTACACACAGCTGGTGCACAGGGCAGTATCAGTCAGTACACTGCTCCTCCTACCCTACCCTCCTACCCTACCCTCCTACCCTACCCTCCTACCCTACCCTCCTACCCTACCCTCCTACCCTACCCTCCTACCCTACACGAGCGTTAACGGAAGTGTACCACGCCCCTCGACCAAACGTGGCTGATCATATGCGCAACGTGGCTGCGCCAACTGTGCTCTGCCTTCCACAGCCCTACCGCGCCTCAAACAAACACATGTGTTGTTGTGTTGTCGTCCTAAGGCACCCAGCTGGTGCACAGGGCAGCATCAGTCGTAACTGCTCCTCCTACCCTACTTACACACACTACACTCCACAGCCTTCCAGCAGCCCTAACACGCGCCTCAACAAACACCATGTTGTTGTTGTTGTTGGCGCCAGTCCTGCGACAAGCCAGTGTTGGCCTGGCCCCTGTTGTTTAGACGAGGCCATTTCATTTGCAAATAACTTAAACGTGCACACCGTATAGACGTTCGCCAGCGAACCAGCACATGTCGCACTCCACAGAGCACATCGCACATTCAGAACAAAAGTGACACAAAACAAAATGTGTCATTTTATGAAATTGAACCTTAACATAGAAGATACAAAACTTAAATTACAAAATCGGCACGTTTCGTTTTGGGTCCTTTTTGTTCTAATTATGCGACATGTTGCACTGCACACAGCACATGTCTCTCTCTACTTACACACACCGTTCATCAGGGGCGTGCACACCGTTTTAGCAAGCTCAAGTGGCAGTGGGCCGGACATATTAGCGGTAGAACCGATGACCGTCGGCTGACGCAAGATGGCTGGCAGAAGCCGGATGAGAGAAGTCGAAGACAGATCACTGTGGCGTGCAATTGGAGAGGCTTGTGTCCAGCAGTGGACAAGTATGGGCTGATGATGATGATGAATAATTGTTTTGTTTTTTTGCAAAACAGTTATATTGTCTAATACTCCGAAATGTATATTTTTTTCTAATACACACGTCAAAAGTGTCTAGGGATCAAGTACATTTTAGAAGATTGCAATCAATAGGTATATTTTACAAAAACTGAATATTCAGTACTTGATTCCTAGACACTTTTGATGTGTGTAGACAGATTTCTAATATTTTGTAGTGAATTTTAATATGTACAGAAGACTTTTTCGGTCATAACACCACGTTTAGCTTATTAAGGAGTTAAGGATGTCAATATGGGCCTTCAGTTACATGTTGCTAGCTCATAGCCTGAATAAACCTTAATTTCCAGATCCCACAGTCCGCTCCTACGACATGCCAGGAAGAGAGGCAGCTGAATGCATTCCATTTAGATCCCATATCACATCCTATGTACGGCAGTGGCGTGCACACCATATAGGCAAAAAGACACTGCCTACCTTAGTATTTTGGCTACCCGACCTAATAATAGAGTTATTGCTAGATGCTTTTTCGTTGTACTCACGACATAGACTAACAAAGGTCCTGTGTTGAGTAGATATGTAGGTACCTGTATTTCGTAAAGACAAGTTACCTATACATAGGTGTCAATCCTTGGGGATTACTGCCTACCTTGATGCCGCAGATGTACGGAATATATACTATGATCTCTGTCTTCCCCCTCTGGGAGACTGGCGTGACGTATACCTATTATGCGTGTGCGTGTCTGTGACTGTACATTGTATTCCAGGTGGACAACGAGATCAAGAAGATCCTGAACGAGAGCTACGAGCGAGCGAAGAACATACTCAAGACACACGCCAAAGAACACAAAGCTCTGGCCGAAGCTTTGCTCAAGTGCGTTGAGCTTTTGACAAGACAAGACAATACATTATACCAGATTGGTGATGTTCTGACCGAAGGTGGCGTGAAAAGTACTCGAAACCGGAGGTCATGTATGAAAAGGTGTATGAATGTAGATGAAGCGAAAGGGGTATGTCAGGATCGTGACAAATGGAGATCTGTAGTCTCTGCCTACCCCTCTGGGAGACAGGCGTGAAGTGTATGTATGTATGTATGTACAATACATATATTTCTCTGCTAAGCACAAATATGAATGCAACAAATATGACCTAGACAAATATGAACCGGGGTGGCAACAGGGGGCTCAAAATCGAGAGGAGTGGAGGAAACAGAGGGAGGCCTTTGCCCAGCAGTGGGACACAAAAACGGGCTAAAGAAAAAAAAAAGAAAAAAGAAAAAGCACAAATGAGGAGGTTAGAATCAAAACGTATTAATTTGCTTTTCTTCCCCTAAGGGTTTCTGTATATTTTCAAATATATAACTTCACTACCATGTACTGTGTACTACTCACTACTATGTATTCATATATGTACAAGGGAATGGATTATTTATGTTTTTCTTCTGAAAGGGCTTAAGAGTAGTATAAGTTTTCCTAATTTTTTTCATCATTTTGGTTACACCTAAATTAATACGTTTTGATCCTAACTTCCTGAAATAACACACACATAAAACAGAAAAGCAATATAAAAATACACAAACACAGATGAATAGGCACAGTGTGGCTGTGCTTGTCAGTGAAGAGGAGACTCCGGCTCAGCATCAAGTCACGGTTACCCGTGACGCTGCTCTTTCGCCGGCACTCTTCTAACACTTTTCATTAGCTTTCACAATAGACGTACTTTGTATCTGCGTCTCAGCTCTAGAAAAACTAGACTTGCAGTCTAAAACTAACGTTGACAATAAAACAAGACAAGAATATGAGACGGGCTCGTTGGTGTAGTGGTCAGCATGTCTGCCTCTGCTCCGTACGGTCGTGGGTTCGATTCCCACCCGCTGACAGGTGCTTAGGTGGTGAGCTTCTTTTTCAGAGCCTATGTACGCAACACAACGTTCGTACGGTGAAGGACAACGTCGTGATGAAACTCGCACACCACAAGGTGTGTGAACCCCTATAACGGCGATGGGCTCACCCCCTGTCACGTTGGGTTAAATACGCTTTGTGGACCGTGGGCATTTGCAAGCAAGCAAATGCCTCTGCCTACCCCGCTTTGGGGGGGTTTAAATTCAAATTATCTCGTTTGATTTCCATAACACAAGTG
>SJJU01037018.1:0-13409 GCA_012932125.1 Conopomorpha cramerella | reverse complement strand
TACTAGGTACATACACACAAGTATTTGATTATAGTTTCTGGAACGCTCTAGGAGTCATTGGTGTAATGAGACTATACAATAGTTCCGTGAGTGATTCTTTCACATATAGACACTGTCGGAGGGTCTGTATGCGTCTGAAATGTTCAATCCACATCTACGATATTCGATTCCTTGTTTATAGACGAAAATATTTTTTACACTGAGCTAATCATTTATTTTTGTTTCTTTCAGCCCTAATATTGGACATAGTAGTTGTAGCTGTTGTAAAAGCCTTCGTCAGAAGACGTCGTCCAGTTCCCATGAATAAACTATTAGCTTTAGGACCTGACAAGTACTCCTTCCCATCTGGACATGCCAGTCGCTCTGTGCTAATTGCCTTTACACTTATATACTTGTGGCCAGTGTCAATTATCTTCTACCCACCACTTTTGGCTTGGGTAACTGCAGTTGGAATCTCCAGAGTGCTGGCTGAGAGACACTACATTTTGGATGTGTTTGGAGGTATTGGTCTAGGACTTGTGGAGGGTATCTTTATGAGTATACTATGGCTTTCGCAAAGCACATCTGAAAGTATCCTGTCCTCGCTGTTCAGTGAAAAACTTGATGGTGGAGAGTACCATGTTTGAATTGTCAGTTTTATGGAATTGAAAATGGCGTCACCCTATTTAAAAACTCAAAATTTTGCTTGCACATTGTTTGATTGATAGGACCTAGTTTTGAATTGTAACTAACATAATATTTGTATGTATTTGTTTTGAGCCATTTCCAATCCCATTGTGAGTTTTATTAAAGCCTTACCGAGTGTGATTAAAAAAATGTTTATTATGTAAGTTACAAAATATGACTAATGTTATTAAATAATTAAAATGTTTTTATTTTGAGTAATGTTATTTAACGCCGCACCATGACGTGAGCAACAGTATAGGTGGTCTGACCTGGAAGGTTTATTTCAAATATGTCCTTAGAAAATCCAGCCCAGGGTGGATAGTGGGAAAACACGCGTCCAAGAATCCACCTCGTCAAAAAATTACATTTTCTTTTGTATAGTAGGGTGGATAAACGAGCGCGCATTTTCCGAATATCTACCGTAGGGTACATATTCCAGGGTGGATAGTTTACTTTGAACCAAGGCATCCTCATTCAAATGAATTACCGAAACAGTGGGATTTATTTCTTGTAAGATTTCAATGGGACTTGGGAGTACGCTTTTACTCAGCTGTTACTAATTGAGCACTCATCATGGGTGTGCTATTCCTTTCCTTCTCCACGACAATGGCAGGTACAAACGAATCACGGACCACCTGTTCAGTGAATACCCTACTACCTTCTAATTCTAGCCATCTGATTTTTGTTGGGATATTTAAATAAAATATTTTTTCAATCACTTGTGTAGAAGGGAATGAAAAGTACCCATTAGCAGTTGTGCTAGGAAAGGTTTGCTTACCACGAAATAAAACATCGTTACGGCACCTACATGCACACTTGTGTGCAGACTAATACAACACTTAATGGATAAACTAAACTCAGGACAAATCATCGTCCACTCCGAGGTGGAGCGCACAGGGGCTAGTCGCGCGTTGGGCTGGGGCCTGGAAGAATGTCCTCTGGGTGGGCATCCACAAAACATAAGCGATAGCTGAATGCCATCGAAAGGGTAGTCTGACACTATCCCGTAGCCGTCTCTGTAGCGGCGGGGTATCTATAAAGATTTCCACCTAGTCAACAAAACAAAAAAACATAACGGGTGTGACTCGATCCGGCTTTTTAAAGATGGCTTGATTATCTACATTTCAGGCAGGGGAAAAAATGGTTCTGTTCGATAAAAAGTCCCATCTATAGACAGACTGCAAAATCGAATTTGAAATCACCAAAGCCCTGGATGGAACCTATAAATCCTTCTTTACACTTCCTACTTGCATCAATTCAACACTATGAAAAGGCCAATTTTATCCAATTGTCTATGTATGTCACAACAAATAAGACACTTGAATTACAAGCCTATTGTATATAAGTGTTTATTAATTATCTGGCAACTTCTTCGCTCCCATGGAATTTTTCGGAATAACGCACCTGGGACCGCAAAACTACATAAAGGACGTAATGAAAGATGAATACACGGAACCCTTGTCAATAGCGGATGTGAAACCGTTGATGAAGAAACTTGACGAAATGTCTACTTGTCCTAAAAAGGTAAGTCGTAAGTAAATAAAGAGCTTTTCATTGTAGGTTCCTACAAAAGCTGGTAGTTTTGGCCTCATACGAAGCGTACAGAGATTCCTAGATACTACTTACTAAAGCCACAACAAAATACCTAGGTATATCAAGAAGCGTTTGCGCTCCCTAATTGACCCTCTGACTGAAAATCACTTAGGTAAGCAGTGAATCATTTGCTTCCTTGGTTTCTTAACACATTGGCGGACAGTAAAATAGACATCGATGTTTTATTGTTATAATCACGGCGTTCACTGTCTGGGAAAGAGTTAAAGCCCCTTAAGTAACTAGCTCTCCGGCCAAAAACAAGTTGTTTGGTCTGAGGGCTAGCTTAATAAAGGCCTGACCTACACCATGTCTTCTTCCAATAATAAGTAAATTACATTATTTTATTTTCAGTTTCAAAGGCCTGATTTTAATGCGATACGAGTTATTGACTGCTACATTGGTAGAGTCAACGGTTTTGCTTATGGTTCGATGTTAAGATTCATTCGAATGAAGCGAAAAGGGGTTGTGAAGCCGACGGGACCCACCGATATGTATAGATTTCCACCGACCACTTGCACAGAGGTGAGAAAGTGATGGTTATGAACGGTGTATTTTAAATCAATAGACAATCTCCTAACTCGGGGGTTTATCTATGAGATGAGACAGGTGGGTCGTAGACATTTGGGCCTAATTCCATAAGTACTAATCACTATAGTAAATCGGACTCCACGTTGGATGTTTACGGTTATATCTGACTTAGTTTTTAACTTATTTAGTGAACTTAAAATAATATGTAGGTATGTAGTATAATAATGGCAACATTCCTGTTTACTTATTCTATTTACTTATTATCTAATTGCAGCACGGCTGGTTCCTGTGTGATCCTGCAATAGTGAACTCTACGTGGCATGTAACACATCCTAGATATCCGCAGCCAGCATCCCCAAATACTCTAATTTTAGACACTGCGCGGAAAAATAACAAATATGCTACCTTGTTTTAAAGTTGAATGCATTATGGTTTTACATTTTTAAGTTTATCTTTTGATTTCTACATTGTACTATATCTTCTTGAGACTTATGCGTAATGGTATCGATGTATTCCGGTACCTACGACACGAATTTAATAAAACATTATTTTCTTTTTTGTATGTACAATGTTCGTGTTTTATTATGGCTTATTGGATACATTGCCTCTGCTTTTCATATACCGGGACAATTAAAAAAAAAGTCATCTGTCACTGTCATTGTCAAGTTAAAAAAAATTTAAATTCTTTCTTATTGTATAGTGACGTGAAGCAGCAGTGTAGTTCTGCTAAAATGTGAGTATCGTAAATTATTAAAGTAATCTTTAGATCAAATTAATTTTAATGTTGACCGCTATGCTCTTATAACATAAAACTCGTTTAGTTTTGATATATTTTTTCAGAAAAATGCATTTACTTAGTTACCAATCTGTGATGTGAAACATAACCTCAATTCGGTATGTTTTAGGTCGAAAGTATCTCGTGACACTCTTTACGAGTGCGTAAATGCTGTCCTGCAGTCATCAAAGGACAAGAAGCGCAACTTCCTCGAGACTGTTGAACTGCAGATTGGTCTGAAGAACTATGATCCCCAGAAGGACAAGCGTTTCTCTGGCACCGTCAAGTACGTTTACCTGAAAAGAGCATTCTCGTGGTGTTAATTTACTTTACACTTACCCACTAGAGTGGTTCTGGACAGGGAGTCTGCGAAAGCTGACGGGACTTCACCCAAAGTCTAAAAATAATGGGCAGGTTAGCTTCGGCTCACCGACTTTTTCTGTAAACACTGCTGTTTGGGTAAGAAACAGCTAACTTTATGATTTTATCCCAAAGCACATTGCGTTTACCTTAAATCACACGTGAATTAAAGAACTTATACTCCCAATATTTGGCAAAGAAGAATTTTAAGTTATCAATTTTAATCATAATTTTTCATCAACAGGCTAAAGTACATTCCCAGGCCCAAAATGCAAGTGTGCGTATTGGGTGACCAGCAACATTGCGACGAAGCCAAGCAGTTGAATGTACCCTGCATGGATGCTGAAGCTCTGAAGAAGCTGAACAAGAACAAAAAACTTGTAAAGAAACTAGCCAAGAAGTGAGTGTTCTAATCAAGCATTTTATAAACTCATTTTTCTCTATGGCACAGAAGCCACTACTTACTCGTTTTGGTGTTGATTGTCAACCAGACGCTTACAGCTAAATACAATGTGAAATTTCTTGCAAGATTTACTAAGTTTGCAAGAAGTTCTGGTCAGATGGTTTGATTGATGATTGGCATACAACACTGTAGCATGATCGTCAAAGATAATAGCAAAATAATTATGCCTCATTACCATAGTACACACTTTTTTAAAGTCTGTATGATCAATATCTGCTTTTAAAAAGTCAGAAATTTTAGACTCTTAGCATCTTTGATTGTCTCTCTCAATGTTAATTATTCTGTTTAAAAACATCATTATGATGTTCTGCATTTTATCAGCATAAGAAGCTTCTAGATACACCTGTCTGGATTAAAGTCCAACAACTGAAATGATGTAAAAAATGTATTGTTAAACATTTAAAAACTTTCCAAGGTTCGACGCTTTCCTGGCTTCCGAGTCACTCATCAAGCAGATCCCTCGTCTGTTGGGTCCCGGTCTTAACAAGGCAGGCAAGTTCCCTGGTCTCCTGTCTCACCAGGAATCTATGGTCCAGAAGATTGATGAAGTTAAAGGCACCATCAAATTCCAGATGAAGAAGGTAATTTTATTTCATTCTGATCTCCCAAAATAATCTTATCTGCATATTTTATTTTTAGACTTTGCAGCCTATTCACCCAGGGATAGTGAAGCTTCCCAATAGTGAAAGGTTTCTTTAAATTTTAGAGCATAAAATAATAAGTCCAAAGTTTCTATGTAAATAAAATATCTTATGTTGTGTCTCCATTACTAAAGATAATTTATTTTTGTTTTCAGGTGTTGTGCCTTTCTGTAGCAGTTGGCCATGTGGACATGACCCCTGATGAACTTGCCCAGAATGTGCATCTGTCCATCAACTTCTTGGTATCACTGCTGAAGAAGCATTGGCAAAATGTGAGGTCCCTCCATATGAAGTCCACCATGGGACCCCCCCAGAGATTGTACTAAGCTTAAAATAAATTACTGACACAGTTTTTATTGTTTTAATTTTCTGGTGTTTAGAAAGACGGGGTTTTTAGTATGTTGAGAACAGCAATGTTTTCTTCCCTATATACTTACTAGTAAAAAGGGAAATAATAATCTCAGTAGTCTTACCCGTAAAACAAAATAATACCATAATCTATACTTAAATAAAAGTGCGCAGCTAAAAATAAAATGAGGCAATTTGTATATTAAACTCAACCAGCTTATTCTAAACTAGCTTTCCGCCCGCGTAGACTTTGGTTATATTGCAGTACCTATAAAGGAATGTTTTTGGGAATTTCAATTTTTTCGGGATAAAAAAAGTACCCTATATAAACCGGACTTAACTATACGTCTGCAAAATTTCAAAGAAAGCGGAACAAACAAACTCACTTTCCTATTTATAATAATATTAGTAAGCCCAGATATAACACTGATCAATGGCGACATCAGTGTTGGACACTTTTAAGAAAAGCTCCGTTGGCGAATAATGTAAGGTGGGTAGTTCAGTTCATTCAATAAAAGACCCTAATTTTTTTTAATAAATGGGGATTTTCTTTGTCATTTTTCTGACAGCTTTTCGAGTGGAGAACTGTCAAACTGAACAATTTTCTAAAAAAATCAATCTGTCAGAGATAGTTTAAAACGAAAGAGATGCAACTACTTCATTCTATGATCGTTCGTCTTCTTACACGCTCTTTTGTTTTTTTTAAAGAAAATATCTCATTATTATGTACCAGACTCAGACCAAAAACAACTATATAGACTAGCAATACTAAACTGGCGTTAAGAATAAAACAAGACAACGATATGGAAAACATACAGGAGTAAAAGAGTAAGAAAACAGTATCTGTCCCTTACTGTGTATCAGGGGGCAAATCAGGATCCAAACTGTCTAATTAACTCTTTCTCGCACAGTAAACGCCTATAGACGTCATAACAATAAAACATCTATTGTATTTATTTTACTGTCCGCCAATGTGTTAATAGTAAAAGTAACAGTTTGGATCCAGAAGTACATCATTTTCCATATATTTTGGTGAGAAAGAGACACCCTGAGGTGTTACGCGACTTGCAAGTCTGTTTGTGTTTGGTCTGAGATTAGGTAGGTAGACATTTTAGTTATTTCTTACATTAGTGCTAGGGGGAAATTAATGACTTCCGTGTAAGTTCTGAGTAAGTCTATAGAAGGAAAACTGCCAGTTGCACTACTCTGGTAAAACTATTGGGAACAGAGAGCAGATTGCAGGCTAGTGCACTTGCTTGCCTGATTAAAAATAAATATAAATGTCATTGCTGTCAATGTCAAACGCGCGAAATTCATGCGAAATTCAGCGTAAAATATTTGTGTATATGCGAGTTTTAAGCCTACTTATGTTTTAGTGCGTCTTTTCAAATCTCCTGATTAGAATCTCTTCTATAAATATAAAAAAATCTACTTAATAATCAACTTCATCAAAACAATATGTCCGTTAATGCGGTGTAGAGTTGTGTTAAGTTTATAATGTAGGTACATGTTCGTATACTGTGTACCGAATAAAGGATTGTTTATATTTATGTTAAAGATTAATACTGATAAATACAAATGGTAAGTGTTGCTAACAACTTGATTATTTACCCTGACAGTGTTCTTATTTACATTATCCCTTTCAGTGAAATAAATTAACATTTTGTGTTGTAAATAACCTTTCTCTAGACATTGCTAATCCTACCTTATTATAGCTCGTAAACTTAACTACTAAGGGCCCTATTTGGAATTCTGGTATAAGACAATTTCAGTTAATTCTTGAATCAGGAATCATCAATCATCAAGGTAGTTCAACCTTTGCTAGATAAACTTATTATTATTTTCTATTTCAAGCATTCTAAATTAGACCCTTCTTACCATACAAAATAAATCTAAATGTAGAACAGATGGGCATTACATTTGTATAAATTTCTTTTATGGGAAATTGTTCGCTTGCTGGTAATATTTTTTCCTGGATAGTCATCTGAAATGTTTTTCACAATATATTTAATTAAGTACTTACCTATATTACATGTAAGTATAATTAAGTTACAAGTAGAAATATATTTTATCATAATAAAACAAATACTTACAACATTTCAGCCACCTCGAAAAGCTGTTTCCTCTGAAGGAAATAAATCTAAGCAGGTACTTGGTACTTTGAATATGCCATACATTATTATATGCTACTCTCATCAATGCTTGTTTTAGTTTCTTATTCATGCATTCAGATAGAATAACCTTTTTAAGAATCCTTGATGTGCTCCATAACTCAATTGCTTTATTTGCCTACAGTATAAGAATTGCTCTTAAACTTTTTGGTATGCCTGTCACCTTGCACCTTTTAATTATATAAATATATTTTAGTTTGGGAATACCATTGTTACAAAGTGGGGGTGCTGTTGGCATACCAAAGATTAATTTAAATGCCAGAAACAAGTATTTTTATTAGGGTAAATTTTTTACTTGCTTAAATGATGGTTGACTAGTATAATTGCTTAGTTGGTTGACACTCCAAACACATTTAGGAATTATGTCATTCTATAGCTGTAATTTCATAAGTAAATAGCAACATAAGGATGCCTGTTCCACCTATAGGATATGGGAACTATACATATATTTTTTTTTTTGTGGAAAGGTAAATAAATATAGGGATTAAAAAAGGATTGTGTGTGAACACAATGAGAGAGACAAAAAAAAAAATATTCGCTCCTTCAAAAAATTTGATTTATTTAGTAGAGACCTCTGAATTAGCCGAATGGTTTTAGTACATAAATAAGACTTGGAAAATTTCAAGATTGGTCTAATGGCTAACTGTAAAAAAGCTTATTTTCAATATACAATGCATAATTTCCCAGATTTATGAAACTCTTAACACTTAGGGTATCATATAGATTTTAAAATTTGTATTTCTTTTTGTGTAAGTTCTGGACCCTTTGCTCTTTCCTGTAGTAGTTGAGAGGAAATCTGTCCCTCCGGTCGCTATGTCCAGAGTGCCAAGTGTACTAGTGAACCAAACCAACAAGTATCCCATTTTGACTAGTACCAGTTTGACCGTGCTTAACTGTCTGGTCATTTTTGTTTAGGACTTGCTTAATGTCTAGTTTCCTAATCTGAAGTAGTTGTGCAAAATCAAAACAAACCTATTACTGATAAGCCTTCTTATCTTGAAATGGGTGTTTTCTTCTCCATACAAGTGCCAGTTATTAAATATGACTTCTTAATGGAACTAAGGATATATACACACTTTACTTTTGCCTGCTTATATCACCTGCTTATCCTGCTTAAATCATTCATCAATTATTTTACCAGCCATATTAATAGATTTGTTTTTGTAGTACAGTTAACTGGGCTCAATGAAAATGATATGTTTACCTGTGAACCCTTTTCCCGCTTGTTATACTTAATTATCTTTATGTTATCCCATAGAACATCATTTGGTTGCATATCACTCCAGTTTACAGTAGATAGAACTACTTGATTCATCATTAACAGTTTTGGGGATACTTAACTAGACTGTTAACAGGCAGGTCATGTCCATAAAAGGTTTAATAAGAAAATGCTATAAAATGTATCTTATTTTCTGTTACTTTGCTTATTGGAAAGTTTGCAGAGGTATCATTCTCATTTTGTCATATTGCCTGATTTTCCAGCAATATTTAATTTTGCGATTAGAACATGTGAAATTGTGATTTTTTTACCTAATACTTAAACAATATATGCAAAAAGGGTGTTATTATAATGTTTGTTGTTGTGTATGTTTAACACTTTAAAACAATCCATTAGATTTCATAGTCATGAGGTAATGCAAAACCAAAGCAGAGATGACATTCTGCCTTTGCCAAGTTAGGCATGTTACAATTATTATTTAATATTACTTTTCAGGATATCAGATCATTTTTCAAAGTTTCAAAACCATCAAAGTGTAATGAGAAACCAATCAACCTCAGTGATGATGATACTATACCAGAATCTCCAGATGCCACAATACTTACAAAGGTACTGGTATAATTGGAAGTAACATTTCAGTACCATTTTTTTATTTACTTACTTTCTTTATGATTGCATGATTTATGAAGCCAACTTAGTCGGTGCATACTCAATATTTTACTCAAATTCTATAAGGTTCCATTAAGGTTCAAGTTGTTCTGGGGGTCCCTGGCAATAATGGGATTTTAGTGGGTCCCACATAACCCAGCCATTGTCCCTGCCAGCAGTGGCATATCTATAACGGATTTCCCTATGATAAAAAAAAGGTTCCATATATAAGTGATTCTAGTTGCTTAATAAAACTAATGCTTTAAATATTTTCTTTTAATAGAAGAAAGAATCGAGGAAAAAGCGGGTCTTAGAGGATTCTGACGAAGAGATATTCACAACTAAAACTAAGAAATCGCGAGAAGAAGACAAAAAGTCTAAAAAAGAAGGTAAAAATGATAAGAGTAAATTGAAAGAAGTAAAAGCAGTTGACATATTTGGCAGTGCTCCCATCAAAAGAACAGAACCTCTAGTTACCAAACCTAAAAAAATAAAAACAGAAACTGGTATACATTCCGATGAAGAATTCGAAAAAAGCCTGTTAGAATTAGATAATGGCACATCTTGTAATTCTTCTGAAAACAAATCTGTAACAGATACGGTCAATAATAAAAAAGATGGCAAGTCTAAATATTTTAAAGATAAAACACCCAAAAAGGAAAAGAAGGAAATCGAAAAGGTCGAAAGCCAAAATGTTCCTGAAAAGATTATGAAAGATGAAATCGACGAAAATAACACAATCCCAGAAATTGAAACAAAGAAAAAGTTAGATACGGATAAATATAAAATTCCCAAAATCAAGTCCACAGGAGATAAGGAAGAAATAAAAGTGAAAGCCGAAAAGAAATCTAAATCACCATTTAAATCAAAGGAGAACACTAAAAATGATAAAAAAAGAGATTTTTCTGAATTTATTGGCGATGATGAAGAAGCCACAGAAAATGATGAACATGAATCAAAGAACAAAAAGAAAAAAATAAATACGAGTTTAAACGAGTCAGGTAATATTATTTAGGGTGGCAAAGATTTTTTACATTTTCCATTGTGACATTATGTAATATTTGTAATTTTTTTCATAAAGTCTTGACGGATGAGGAAAGATACGAGAAGAAACGACATTCTGCTGCATTGTACAAGAACTATTTAAACAGGAGTGGACCCAAGAATCTAGGTGCCAAGGAAATTCCTGAGGTATGTTTTAAACTTGAAAGGTTTCGCCATACTTCTATAATAGTTGACAGTGCCGCTGCAGCAAATAGAAACGAAGCGCGGCACGTCGGCAGCAGCCGTATCTGTGTGTCTGGACCATTCCAGTAATTTACAAACATTACAACATATTCCGTTACTGCTGATCTCACGCTGCTGCCGGCTGCGAGGCGAAACATTTGAATATAAGATCTATCAAGTTTAGACGTCACAGTTCACGGTGTGACACGAGGAACATAAATGCCACTAACTCATTTACGTCATCTTTTAGTTGAAACTGCTAAAGCTAGAGCTTGTTAACTGGCAAGTATGTGTAGATTTGTTAAATCTATTTTTAGTAGAAGCCTATGATGAAAAATACTTGTTTAATCACACAGGGAACCACCGACTGCTTAAAGGATTGCGCGTTCTTACTGACCGGTGTTCTGGAGTCGTTCGAGAGAGAGGAAATTGCAGAAGCGATCGCGAAGTACGGTGGCACTGTTAAAAGTGGTGTCAGTAAAAAGGTATGTTGGGTGTCTTGTGTGTTGTGATGGGGAATCTTATGATGTATGACACATAAGATTCCCCATCAATATTCCTAATTATACAAAAATCCCAATCCATGCTTTTTTTAATTACCGATTTTGTGTGTTGTGGGTCTTGTTTTAATGGCAGCAATATGTGTTTTTGAAGAGTTCTAATACGTTAGAGGTCGTAACTTATGTATTAATAAGTTGTTAAAAAAGTACCATCGCGCAGTGGTCTCGCTCGATTGGTTGCGATCAGTCCGCTTGTATGAGATCATTTCTCTAGATATTCAAATGTTGACCTACTGAATTGTACCAGCAGTTCAGCAGCGGCGGCTTCTCCACATGAGCTTCAGAGAGAGTAGTTTTTGTATTTATACTTTACGTATAATTTTCCAGGTAACGCATGTTATAGCGGGCGATGATGCCGGGCCGGCGAAGTTGGCTAAGGCGACAGATCTAGGAATCAAAATATTAAACGAAGATGATTTTCTGCAAATGATCAAAGTTAATTCGGGTAAAAATGGCAAAGTTGATGACAAAAGAAAAGAAAACAAATCAAGTAACCACAAGTCCGAAAGAGATGATAAACCAGCTAAGAAAATTAAATCACAATCAGATGTTAAAGTTGAAGCAAAACATACCAAAGACTCTGATAATCGTAATGAATCAAAGAAAAAGCCTACAAAAGCATCACCGGAAAGTATGAAAAACTTTGAAGATAAAATCAAAAACAGTTTCTACTCTAAATCAAAAACAAATGAAAGCAAAGACGAAAATCATGATCAAGTAAAATCTAAACCTAAAGAAGAATCAAGGCAAACAAACACTGATAAAAGAGAAGGTAACAAATGTTTTTTACTACCCCATGACAATGCAGACACAAATATACCGGGACATTTTTACACACGGTCACCTGGCTCCAAACTAGGATACCCTGATAAGACTGATACACTTACATAAATACTTTTAAATACATACATAGATAAATGAAACGCCCAGACGCACACAACAAATGCCTCAGCTCATCACTAAAGCATTATGTCCGTGGCGGGAATCGAACCCGCGACCGTCGTCCTAGAGGCAGATGTCCTGACCACTAGTCCATACCGGTCGTTAACAACAAGTCATCTTAGATGTACTGTCTCAACTTACTTCGCTACCTTAATTTGTATTGTCCTTGTTTTATGGCTCTCCATTGATGCACTGAGCCTCTACAAGATCGCGTCTTCCGCGACGGTTTTGAACTGGCTTCTCGATCCTCCGAAGTCATGAATTCATCAGATGTCAATGGATTTCCGTTTCGGAAGCTCTGTATACTTCCTTCTTTAGTTTTTTTTTCATTCTGTCCCAAAAAAAACTTAAATCTTTTTCACACACCCGTCGTCCGTCACGCCTTACTGTTATTTATTTATCGCACTAAAATAGTATAATTGGACGTAGTTACACAGAAAGGACTCAATCCACAAAAAGTTACTTCGGAGATATTGATCTTTAAAGTTGGATGCGCTATTGACCCGCCATACATGTGGATTAAGTCAGGGCGCATAAAAAATAGGTTGTAGTGAACTTTTTTGTGTAAATGGTTGTTTTTTATATGATGGATATGTATTAACCCTGGTATAGCTAACTCAATTTCGGGCAAAGTGTGGATCGAGTCCTTTCTGTGTAACTACGTCCAATTAACGATCCCATCTGCTAATGCGGAAGAAAACTTATGAACTGCAGCAGCACGATTGCTTAATCGATTGTCACTACAAGTTGACAATCACTTTCATTGGTTCATATAGGTCAAGCGTACGCAGCGCCATCTGCATTCTGCTTCGCATTTTTTCCCCTATACCACATAATATATTTTATTTCAGAACTAAGTAAAGATTCGGCCACTACTACACCAGTCGCAGACAACGCCTTGATGTGGGTGGACAAATATAAGCCACAGAATGTAAAGCAGATCATTGGCCAACACGGCGACTCGAGTAATGTGAAAAAGTAAGAAAAAAACTGAGACATCATTTTTTTTTGGGATTCCTATGGTTGTATTTCGAGTCCGGGTTAACGAGACTTGTGTGTACCAATGGGTAGCTTTTTTCAGAGTTCTTCAGAGTCCTTTACGCTATACAACGACAAAACGTTGTGAGGAAACTGCATGCCCAAAAAACAGTGACTCTAGCTGCAACTGTGGAGTGTAGACCTATAAAAGGGATTCCTTAGACAGTAATTAAAATAATAGACGCCGATATTTTGTGCTACAAAGCAGGAAGAAGATTTAAGTTACATAC
>SJJU01037009.1:0-14680 GCA_012932125.1 Conopomorpha cramerella | reverse complement strand
GATGTTAAGCAGCGATGTGGTCTACGATGGAGCACACTTGTTCAGAAGGTATAATTACGTATATATGCTGCTTAACAATGAACCTGATACGTCGAAATGAGGGCTTCCCCTCTTTTAGCTTAGTATAATAAGAAATAATACTTACATCACCACGATATTTGCTATTCACAGAGGTTTTGGAAGCGGCTTTGATAGCGGCCAGTGAAGGCTTGAACCTGTAATAAGAATAATTTCATTTCAATAAATACTGTAAGTAAAATGGTAAGTTTCTTGCTATGAAATATTCATGTTGTCTTTAATTATGGATAATTATTATAGAAGTCTACTATTTCTGTAGTCTCTACTGCATCCGCTTTGGCAAGCGTTAATAACCACAACCAGCTCATTGAGTTTGTATGGAAAGGTTGAACTAACACAAATAACAATATGATTTAAAATAATGTTACAACGAATTAAAATAATAACATCTTTTTAAGGGTATTCTAATTCCTTATCCAATTTATTTTTAAAAACCTTATTTCTTACTTCTTGCAACTTAATCAATATACAGTCAGTATATACCTACATGGTGTCTGAATGATCACCCCTAAAAGTGGTCTATGAGTTTTGATGACACTTCCTGTGACACTAAAACATCAATAAGGTAGAGCTAGGTCTTAACGCACAAGTAAAAAAAAAGTTGTGTGGTTTTACGAAACCACGGTAAAAGTGAAACTTTTTTTCACATTATAGACACTACACAGTCAGCTGCTGCGAACTATAGACGCCGCCATATTGGCCTTGGCTGCTCTGATGAGCGCCTTTCACTTTATCCCTACTACGCGGCCGACCGTCACGCTACATGCAACACACCGAGGAAAAAGTTAGTGACGATTCAATAAAAGTTTCATTAAAACCTTAATCAGACAAGGTTAGGTGTTTTTTTGACTCTATTGACGTTTGTTATTTTAATGAACAACTCCATCACGTAAACCCGGGCGATGTTTCTCATCAAATCTAGCTTTTATGTAAAATTATTGTTTAATGTTTAAATAGTTATGTATGTGTCCTGTAGTGTTACATCCCCTATGTGATTATTCTGTGATAACTTCTCTGAAATCTTTAGATAATTCCAGTGATGACATTCAATAAGGTTCAAAGTATGTGTTGGTCAAGTGGCAATATACTAGCCGTTGTTTGATTAAGGGTTAAAAACCTTAATGTGTTGACATTAATATGAGTTTGAAGAGTTTAGCAGCGTATACCTGTCCCCGGTGGAGTGTTTCCGCTGGCGGTCGAAGGCGGGCACGGAGCCGTTGGCGGGCAGCCCGCCGGCCGCGGCCCCGAACGCGGGCGACGACACGTTGCGCGACAGTCGCGTCGACCCGTTGCTACCCTTCACGCCTGACAACTGTCCGTTCTCGTTCTGCAACTGAAATGCGACCAATATACATCATCATCAGCCCATACTTGTCCACTGCTGGACATAGGCCTCTCCAATTGCACGCCACTGTGATCTGTTTTCGGTTTTTCGCATCCAGCTTCTGCCAGCCATCTTGCATATATCATCAGTCGACCAATATACAGCTGTATGTACTTATATATATGCCTGTGACACCAGCTAAGAAAAACTCTACTGTAGATTATTTCGACCTTTAAGTTAGTCTTATATACACACATCAAAAGTGTCTAGGGATCAAGTACATTTTAGAAGATTGCAATCAAGAACAAAAACTGAATTCATTCAAAATGTGGTGATAAGTAATTGATACAGGCATCTGGAATTAGGTAGGAGACCAATCCAGAAGATTAGATTTGATTTAAATAAATTTGATTTTTTTAGAGCTAAAAATGTTCTTGATCCCTAGACACTTATGATGTGTGTAGCCTCTAACTCTTTCCCGGACAGTGAACGCTTTTAGGCGTCATAACATTAAACAATATATTGTGTCTATTTTACTATCCGCCAATGTGTTAAGTTAGTCCGGATCTAAAATTGCTATGTTATTTTAATATCAATAATATGTCAGTGAAGAGCGTTTTGTAAAGAAAGGAAAGTCTAATGAATTGTTAGGAAAGACCCCTTTTCTAAATTGATTCTGTAAGTCTAACAATACTAGGATGTGAATAGTGATAAATGAATATATTTAATCTCAATGGTTTGGTCTTGTTGCAGGTCCCGTACCCGAGTGGGTACACATGGTGAATTTTCAAATAAGGAAGAAAACACGAAGCTGAATGCAGATGGCGCTTCTTACGATTGACCCGCATAAACCAATGGCAATCTGACAAATTAACTTGTAGTAACAATCTCAATCAATTAATCTGTCTGTTGTTATGGGTAAAACGCTACTAACGCCATTCTCCCATGAGTTCTCTTCTCTATAGATTTAGTT
The DNA here is from genome assembly GCA_012932125.1 of Conopomorpha cramerella. Classification (NCBI taxonomy): domain Eukaryota; kingdom Metazoa; phylum Arthropoda; class Insecta; order Lepidoptera; family Gracillariidae; genus Conopomorpha; species Conopomorpha cramerella. The sequence goes on along the minus strand of SJJU01037009.1, from coordinate 12,305 downwards.
TATTGTGAAAGTGATTAATTATAACGTTTGAGCTCGTGAAACATTTCCAAGATCAGAGACCAGTTTTAAGATTTCGATATTTTTAATTGTTTTCATAAAATCGAGTAGGCTAAACCATAAAGTTATTGTACACTTACCCCCTTACTAATAAAAATACTATGCTTAACATATTAAGTGTTTTGAACTTTTCCATCTTATGACGTGTGTAAAAGACAAAACAGTGTATAAGTGTAGTTCGTGCATTTCATGAATGCGCGCGGGCCTTAGATGTGAGTGTGGCAGTTTTGTTCATTTGAACTGTCAACTAGCGTGTCCATATACGACTCACACATCTAAGGTCCGCGCGCATTCATGAAATGCACGAACTATAGCAAGAGCAATAAATGTATAGTCTCCTATACATTTATCTTCCACATTACGTTAGAGTGTACGGGGTGTCCCAAAAGTCGACGTCAAGCCGGAACCGGATGGTAAGGCAACTCACACCAGTTATCAGAAAAATATAAAAAACACAGTACATTTTTTTTTCAGTACAGTCAGTTGAATCTGAGCAAATTGGTTATTTTTAACTTTATTTTTACGTCTTATCTTCATCCGAACTGGAGCAGTTCGTTTTGAAGTTTTGATGTCAATAAACAGTGGCACTATTCAGGGTCACATAAAAAAAAATATTGGAAAATCTAAAGATTTGTCGCAACAGGAGTCAAAAGACTAATGCAGGTCGTAGAAGTTCCGTTTTTTTTTAAATGTCCATAAATTTTTAAATATGCAAGTTAGATTTTTTTTATATTTTTCTGATAACTGGTGTGAGTTGCCTTACCACCTGGGTCCGGCTTGACGTCGACTTTTGGGACGTATTTATTATTTAAATTTATTATCAGTACCCCGTCGGTGTTGTACACAGTTTATTCTGTCCCTATGGGAATATTGGGATAAATTACAGCCTATGTATTTTTCCGATGTACTTATAAGCTATGTCATTTTGAGGTTACATTTTAGTCGTCCCAACATATGGATACTGTAATATAACAAGAGCAAATACCTTGTCAGAGTTGTCGATGTCAATGGGCTTGGTCTCAGTGATGGTGGGCAGCGTGGGCACGGCCGGCACGCCCATGTTGGGCACGGTGGGCACGCGAGCCAGCGCCTCCAAGTTCAGCGATGAGTGCACGCCCGGATCGATGTTTAGAGGAGCCTGTAAGTTAGACAACTTCGTAAACATAAGTATAATTTTATTAACGCTGAGTTGTACAGATATTTATGATACACATACATGTACATGAATATATGGATAGTTAGCAGCGCCTCTAGCGAGCAATTATCGCAACTTTCCATAGAGTTTATAGCCACAGTTTATACAACAACATGTACTAAATAATGTAATAAATATCAACATAGAAAGGAAGGGAATTGCTACAGTTAATGACCGGTTTAAGTAAACTACTAGAACTCTGTACGAAAGGAATAAGAACAATTTTCCTATAAATATAATGTAATGGCCTGAAGCTTTAAGTGCCAATAACTGTAGCATTCACACTCTATTTTTATCAGACATCACATAACAATTGTTTTGTTTATTTATGTATATACAGGGTGGAAAAAAGTTATGGGCCCTGGCGGGGAACTGCTTTAAATCCTTTAGTTAGCTCATTTTACTGAAAGGAAACATTCCTTTATTTTTAAAAAGAAACAAAACTGCAGGTTTAGCGATGTCGTAGCGAGGGTTAATTTTTAATTTTTAGTCGGTTCGATTCCCGGTTGATACTAGCAAATTTAAAAAGGTTTTAATGCAGTTTTGTTTCTTTTAAAAAATAAAAGAATGTTTCCTTTCAGTACAATGAGCTAACTAAAGGATTTAAAGCAGTTCCCCTCCAGGGCTCATAACTTTTTTCCACCCTGTATAGTTAAGAACAGCACAAGGACAATTCTGGCTGTTATAAACTGTCTGGATTATCAACATTTTCATAGCTCAATTGATAACCCAACCATTTTATAAAGCTGAATGTGTTCGCACCGTCTTTGACTGTATATACTTGCAAATATAGTGTAGGTAAGAGTGCAGTGATAGAGCGGTGACAAAAGAAATAGGTAAATCAAAACAGAATATAAATAGCGTTACAAATAATACTTAACAGAATTTAAAAAAAAACTGCAATGATACAACTGGTCTTTCGCAAGAAAGTACATTTTCCTTTTGTTAGATACTTCTCAAATTACAAAATAAGGCAAGACGAATTTCTTTTTCCTGTCCTTTTTTGTGAACTTTCAATTCCCTTAAGAATATTGCCGATTGTTCAGTAGAATTGCTTTTAACCAGTTTACTCATTTCTATTTTGATGGGTATTTCAAATGAAATTCCACTAAGTATTCGATGTATCGGCATACAATATACGTTTCTATTATAGATATAAGTACTAATACTACAGACAGATAAGATATCTGTAGTTACCTTAGCCGTTTCAAGTGAACACGAAAAATATGTTTTTAGACATAGGTACAGTGCCCAGGGAAGTGTTATATATAGTGCTTATTGATATATTAAACCAAATACCAACTTTCACCTTAAATAAATTTAAAAGATAAAGATTATTATTAAAATACGATACAACGTGACCCTCCACCAAGCTCCTATTCCTCCAGCGTAGTTCCATAAAGCAGGTAAAACACAAAAAGCCTTTTCACCTTGCAGACTGACGTTAAAAGCTATAGGAAACGATATAATAATATTGCAACAGGGCTTTCGTTGTCAAGTAACCATATTTTCATAATAACCTGTCAAAAACGCAGATACAGCCGTGTTTCGAACTTGCCATTTGATGCATGACTTGGCTGTATAATCATTTACATACCTACTAATGAAACTTATATGAATGAAGACGTGTAAGTCAATATAGTTACTTGACTAAAAGGCAGTGGATAGTTTGTGCTGAGATGTGCGTAGACTGTGCGTGTAGGATTTGCTTTCCGTTTTTCGTTACGGTGTTTGTGTCCACATTCAAAACACATTTGGAAGTAGGTATTATTACCTTAAGCCTCTTTTCCATGGTGCCGTCAGGGAGTTGCACCACAAAGTACGAACCTCCTATAGAGCCTCTTTCCATTTGCAGTCTTTTCTCTTCAGCCATCCTTTGCAGGAGCGGCTTCTCCCCGGATATCTGCGACCACAAATATTTGTGTCTTTTGCCGAGCATACTTTCTAATCCTACTAACATCGGCATAGGTGAAGATGGATACTAAGTACTTCGGTCTACTGCTGGATATTGGCCCCTTTTCTCCATAGTAGACATGTTACGGTGTACGATTTATGTCGTTTATTGATATCACGATACTAGCGCCATCTATGAGCAACGCAAGCGCAACTCTTTTAGGACTTCACGATGAAATCCAAAAGAGCTAAGAAGTTAGAAACTTCAACGTAAGCTAACATTTATGTAGCTTGTTTCACATTGCAGGCATACATTAGTTAGCTTGAGCCAATGTTCGACATGATACACACAATACTGGACTCAAGGTCCAATGCGACGATACTGTATGCATTTTTCTAGGCTGAAACAGCCATTAGAGTCGAGCGTAAATTTAAAAGTACACACATGAATGCACAATAACAAACCATATACCTGTCGCATTTAGCGGATACGCACACATAAACACTATCACCAATTATTCACAGACCGTTTAAAATGTATGTTCTCCGTACCAATCCTTTGTTATTTCACCACTTTTATAACTTGCTTCATGAAAGAGCTGAACAGATGATATATGATACAATACTGTATGTACCTTACATCTTGTTCTTTGATGGCATTAATGGTTCCAAACATAATAATACAGATCACCTACCTTAGGATAAACAAGGGGCCTCATGAGCGCGCCGAATATTGCACAGTTGAGTATGAGTCCGGCTAGGACAATGTTAGCATTCTGCCAAGAGACGAACTCTCGGAGCAGGATTGTGGCGAGAGGCGCAAAGGTGACAGTCCCAAGTCCAGAGCCGCACACCGCTATCCCGGTGGCCAACGACCGCCGGGACTCGAAGTAGTAGCCAACGGCCACCACGGACGGAAGATAGATCATACCGAAGCCGATGCCTGGAATCAAAAGGTTTTAGAACTGAATAAAAAACATTTCGGCATAGCCTTGCTCGTTCGTGACGTGAAAACATGAATTATCAGCTGTGTTTATTTACTGTATGTATTTATATATTTCCTATACGTGGCGTAAAATCTGCCCTAAACGATAGGATGCGAAATTATGGAATGTTCATCCATGAACTGTCTCCTTAACAATGATCGTCTAAACCATATTCGTACTTTGAAGGTTGCGTAAAAAAAATATACGCACGTGAATGTTAATTTGTATGTAGGTACATATAAAAGTGATTTATGTCAGGCTAATAATTAGAGGCTTTATAAATAATAAGTAATTTGAACTGAAAAACTGTAGTGTTTTGAGTAGGTAATCCAAACAGAAAACACAGCAAAAGTACAGGAAACAATGAAAATAACTCGTTGGCAATACTCCAAATGCACTCGTTTGCACTTGACCTTAGCGTGAAAGACCTTTTAAGGCATCAATTGCTTATTTAGTTTTAATATTTGAAATGTTTGTTAATTTGTTTAAAGTGTTACTCGCTTTACTTCTATGTACTTTATTTGAAGTGCGTAGGTGCTTAAGTAGAAGTGGAAGCGGTGTTACTATAGAAAACAAGGTTACCTCTCGATTTTTTAACCGTATTGAGTTAAGTTTAAAATAATATTGTCGTCCTTCAATTACTTATTAGTACAATTATACAAGACGACAACTTACAATTCTATATAATAATAGGACGGCATCGGCAACGAACTGATTTGTCATTAACTCTAAAAACTGCACAATTACCGGCTTTGTAGTGTATGTGTAGTGACTCTCGTACAAATCGGCAAAGTTTTTTGCGGATAACTCGTTCCTGAACTGAAATTTGCGTTTTTTTTTTTTGTTGGTAAGAATATATTTCCAAGGTTATCCCGTGATAAGGAATAATCAGGCTAGGATGATGGCAAACGCGATAAGTCAAGAGAAACTTCTTTTCTTTTTTCTTTAAAAATATCTATTTACTACTAAGACCTATATACACTACAAGGGATTTATAAATCATTAATCCACCATCTGTTATTCCGTTGAAATTTTATTGGGCACGAAATTCTCCAAAAGTTTGAAATAAAAAACCTATCTAATTATGATGTTATAACCAGTGACTCATTACTATAGTCGATGAAAAATATACACTATTCGTTCATTTTAATTACACAAATGAAACAAATGTCCTAACAAAGACAATATCACTGAACTGCACGGATGCGTCATTGAGGCCAGCTGATACTTAAAGTGGGCAGTTCCATTGTTTTCAGTTTTTAACTGAATTGATTACTTAGGTTACTATTTATATCTGTAAATTAACCTTAAGAATCGTTAGGTGGTAGCTATCGACGATACTGCAAAAATATACCTAATAAGTAGTTTGAAGAGGTAAACAAAATAAAAAATATAAAACAAAGAAATGTTTAATATATTATTTACTTTTCTATGAAACAGGTAATTTGATATTGATAAAGTATCCCTTTTTACTTCGCACTTAGACGTTTTGTATTGGGCTATGCGGTTTTGTTCGTTTACTAGGACACTGACTGTTAATTTTTGTTTTGAATATACGTGCCACTAAATAGCGACTGAACTGCATCTGCAAAAATGACATTTGAGGGACCAATTTTCAGTATATTTTTCATACAAACTATAGCACCCTGTAATAAACATTTTGCAATAATCCTTTCTTAGCAGAACTCATCAGAGTTGATTCATATGAGTATACTAGTGAGTGAACAAGTCGTATTTGCGTTTTATATGTTAGTACACATTTATTACTTTCATGAATATGTTGATTACATTTAACAAAGGCTATATAATCTAGCAAGGTTAATGCTAACGTACCAAACATGTTGTTACACAAAGCGAAGTTATTTTAATAATTTGAATAATTGAGAAGCTACTACACCAGCATAATAGGGAGATGAATGTTCACACGAAAGAGGGTATGCGTACACGCATTTCAATAAAAATTTACTGACAACAATGCATCAGGCGGCCCTCACTTGCCCCCAAAAAAATGTAGCGACAAAATTCCAACACAATGACAATAATCATACTGTAACATTTCATGACAAATTGTATACAGAAAAGAGCTCTGGAATATTTGGAATTGTTAAATATGACAGACCCGAAACTGACCTATTTAGTCGATTAACATACAAACACGTTCGGTGACATGACCTGGAAATGTACTCCAGTAAAATAATTACGTGCTTGCTCTAATTATATGGAGCCATTGAACTGTGCGCGCTGATCAATGGTTTTTTTTTATCAGTCGTTTAGAAATTAAAATTACCATCCCGGGAATACTAGCTGAATATAACAATGCCGCCATTCCATTTCATCTGAATGTAATTACGACTTATGACCCAAAATGCCTGAAATGGAAAATTCCTTGTACTTTCATTTACAGTTATTTTCCATCGTTACTGTGGGCGGATTTCTAGGGATCATATGTAATCTGACTGTTATGTAATACTAAGTTTTGTGAAGCATTTGTTTTCCAACATTACAGAGTTTCAACAAGAGTATTAACTCAAAAGAAAATAATTATGCGTTTTAGTATTCGAGTTTAGTCAACCACGGGCACTTGGTTAGGAAGTGCATCTACCTAACCCACCTTGTGATTAAGAAGTGTTACAGAGTTTCCTTACGAAGTTGCACTTCACCGAACTGGCATTGCATAGCGTATACTACATACATTTTGAAAATGATCAGAACCTGCAACCCCAAACCCACAGGCGTCGATTCTAAACATCCCCAATAACTACCTACATAAATCATAATTCGCAAAACAAGATTCCTTGTTTGTATCAGAAATATTTGAAAGTACCAACGTTTTGGCAACATGCACCAAACAGTCGCCCGTGTTGATGATATGGTAGTGCGTGTGACGTAGCTATCTACTACATAATCGATGTATGGCCGCCCATCCGTCGTGTGATATTGTCTCGAAATAGACAATTAACAAGGGCTAGTCGTACTCTTTGTAGCTACTCATAGGAACTATATAAATTATGAAACCTGAGATCAAGTAGCGTACAGTACATTTCCTAGTATACTATACCTTGGACTTAATGATGTAGTAGATGAATTGAGTACTTATAGCAGTACATAGTATAAAACAAAATCGCCTCCCGCTGTCTGTCCCTACGTATGCTTAGATTTTTAAAACTACTCAACGTATTTTGATGCGGTTTTCTTTAGTATGGTTATTATGGAAGGTTTACATGTATAATACATACACGTACATACAATAGAAGGGACACACAGTTAATAAATTTATATCGGTAAAACAACGTTTGAAGCGTCAGCTATTTACAGTAATAAATTAGAGTACTTAGGACATAGTTGGGGAGGGCAATGTCCAGCAGTGGATATCGGTGGGCTGACATGATGATGATAAATGAAAATGGCATTAATTCAGTATTGGTAAGCTAGAAATATTCTAGTTGGTAAAAATACTTATGGTTACCATAGGTACATGGAAAATAATCTATGAAACAACATTGTATAAAAGGTTTCGGCACCAGCATGATCTCATAAAGAATGACAGCATCCACTTATTTGCTCAACTTATTGTGTTAATCGTGTGTAATTAGCGTTTTTATCTAAATATACGAGGAACGCCACAATATGCTTCATGATAGTATGTTATGTACCTATCTATTAATTTGTCTGTGGGTCCACCAACATTATGAATTATAATCATTGAGTTCACTAAAAAAAAGTAACACATTAACGAGTGGCACACACTATGATGTAACGAAATATAAAATGAAAACAAAGTTCAGACTAATGTAAATTTCAATAAGAAAGAAATTCATAGCACTCAATAATTAAAGCCAGAAACAATATTCAGTAAATAGCTATAGACGGCATGCTTCCACTCCGCAGTCTATACATTATATTAACTGCTTATTAAAGCCAGTAAACAACCTAATAGCACTAGAGAGAGGCGGTAAAACAAATTGAAACGCGATGTCACCAATAGAGACAATCAATTTGATGGCATTCCAAATGTCTGATCATCACATTACATACTCGAGTGTCGCAACGTGAATAGCCACTTGTCGAAATAAACCACATAACGTTACAACATTCAAAATGATAACGACCGCTACCAAGGATTACTGGTACATTAATAGGGAAAATGTGAGATTTCCACATTCGCCACGCTTGTTCGATGTCAAGTAGGCAATGTAAATTGACTCTTCGGATGGGAATAACTGGGCTAACGAACGGTAATTATCATCCATTCAGTTACCATTTGGAATTGAACACAATAGACCTGAAGTACCAAATACAATACAACCACAACCTCAATTGTAAAAAGGATCCTGTTTTTTCCATGTACGTACCGAACTTCAGTATTGATTGGCAACTATTGTTCGACAATACATTGAATCGAAACAGTGTTACAATTTCCATTTCCATTGTTCCATTTAAGGGGATAACATTTTTTGGTGATCCCAAAAGAATGCAATCGTAAATGATGCAGCAAAGGTTAAATAACTACCTAAGTACTAACACAAAGCTTCATCAAAAATTCAATAGGTCATTGTTACTCAAGGTGGGGTGTCATTCCTGTAGCAATGATCCTGCAGACTCCTGCCTCGGGCGACAGCAGGTCTGGCCAAGCTGGCGTCGCGCCAACCGCTCCACGACCTTGGCAGAGCTAACCCTCCCGCTAACGAAATGCGAAACGAACCACCTAGCAACAGCACTTTTCGAAAATCTACTCACTCACTATAAATACATTTGTCATCCAGAACAAACATGCTGACACTTTCTGGAAACAGTGTATAATGGATCGAGTATTGTATTATTGAATTCTGCATCATCAGATATTCGCGAAGAATGATTAATTTGCGGAAAGCGTGTGATTTGAAGCGATGCGTTGACGTTATGTAAATGTGTTAGTAGATAAAGCATATGAGTCACGCCTGTTATCCCATTAAGAGTTAGGCAGAGATAGCTAGCTAGCAATGTTAACCATTATAATAATAATTGATCGTTGGCTTATACTTCTTTGTAACGAAAATGTAAAGGGGAAAACTACGATAATTTTCCGTATTATTTATTAACTAGATATTTTCTTTGCCGTGCTTATATTTTCCTTGCCTTAATATATTTTGTATAGTACTAGATCTAGTACAAGATACGTACATACTAGACGTTTTCTAGGAATATTAGTCGTGTAATAAAAGTACTCCTTCAATGGCAATTTGATACATCACACCAAACTAACCGATTCTTGAAAAAACGAACAATCCACCGCGACTTGAAAGAAATTTCCTGGAATTGGACGAATAATGTTGACCCCTTTTGTCGATGACTAACAAAGGAAAAACCTGAAGCATAAGGGCTAATGCCCTGCTTTTTACAACATTGCCAAAGTGTTTTCATGTTGTGTTTTATTGGGGAAAAGTATTTTCATACTCAAACAAGTACGTTTTTCGGTGAAAAGCTTCTGTTTGCGGAATATTAAAAATATTCCAGATTCGTTCAACTTAGCCCACATATTTACAAAGTGTCCCTTACAGAATTGAAAGGGGTACTTAGCCCAATGACTCGAGCGTTCAATAAACTATTAGACTTGATCATGAAGGCGGCCATGTTAATTGTCGACGACACTATTGGTAGAGTGCTTGCCAAGAAATGTATTTTTTTCTTCCCTGATATACCTACAGCATATTTACTTTACATAAAAAAAATAGCGCTATATTTGTAAAGACTATCACATAACACTGCACTAAGCAACCTCATTAGAACTAGTCGCATACTAAGGTATGTAGGACTATGCAATTTGCATTCGGTGCTTAGATTAGGTACAGCAGGTTGGTGTCAGTGTCGCGGAGTTGCATGCGCGCAGTGGCGGTGGCCAAGGTCGCACTATGGAGGATAATTATTGGTATTTCCATAATGAAAACTTCAAGGTAAATTTAATGTTAGATTGGCTACTGCGGCGTTGATAAATTTTAAGGAAGTTTTTTTAGTATCTTAGTAGTTACCTAGTATCTTCATATCGATGGCTTCCAGCCAAAAAGGCCTAAGCGACATTTTTGAGTAACGAGTATGCAGTTTGAATCACCTTTTTTTCTACGTCGATTGGTCTAGATTTCATAGCCGATGGACTTTGATGTCGCTTAAGTGGTAGAGATTATGTGTTTTTCGTCCAAGACTTTGCTTTTTTTAAACTTTAAACCACTCCTGTAAAATTACTCAAATGTCGCTTAGGCCTTTTTGGCCGGAAGCCGTCGATATGTATTCTGGAAAATACATATATATATGATATCGTATTGATATGGGACTGATAACCTCATACACATAATACTAAATTCGGTGTAGCAACGATAGAAATCTTGATAAAAACAACTGCAACTTTCTATTGATAAAAATTATCGAAGACATGAATGAAGCCTGAAAGTGACATGACGGATTTTCAGAAGACTTATAAGATTTTCGATTAAATTAGCAGGTTATTTTTAAGCGAAACATCCGAATTCTGAATTTTATAGATAGAAAAATTATACAGGGTGAGATCAACTGATTGTTCTTTTTGTATGCAGATATAGAACATTTCTTTCTTGAAATTTGAATGGTCGACAGATACAGTAAATTTTGGCTTCGAAGATTATTTCAGACTGGTCGTTTCACTTCTTGCAAATAGCGAAACGGCTCGCGAAAACAGGCCTTATAGCAAGACAGAAAGTTATAATCCAATACATCGCAGAGAACTTAGAGCATCAATGCAAAACGATGTACATAAGAGTAAATTTTACAAGAAACGTAATAATTTGTCACATTATTGTTAACAAATGATTGAGCACGAAATCGGTTTGTCGCCATGTCACAGTTGCCAGCTAAGTATATCCGTACATAGTTCACGACTGTACAAGGTCCGGGACAAACAATGTCTCTACATCTCATATCGCCATGAAGTAACTAGAGGTACATTGTCACCAACATAAAACCAATTTGACTTGTAAACAACTACATTAAACTGGTAATGTTTCAATATATTCATTTACAATGGATATATTGAATATTGCGTAGGTATGATTTTAATAACCATAAATCATGTTCAATTTATTTACGACCTGTGACAATTTCATTAAACAGAGTCTAGCGACTAAAGAGCGACGTAAAGATTTTTTTTATAATATGGGGTTTTGTGTGCAAACATTATGTACGATAAGTTGTTATTAAATGTATGGCTGCAATTTGTACTCTTCTACCTCGGCGCGTGCAATGACGTACATGTTTTGTGGGTTCCTCGATCGCTTAGAACAAATTGTCTCAAAATGCTTCCCCATATTGGGTTCATGTCCCTCGTAAAACTCTACTAATTGTAGAGACAACAAAATAATAATAAGTAAATAGGACTTTAGTGGTATTTTGTTTCACTTTAGAGCGTTGCATAGCGTGCCATTTACACGTAGCATCACTGTTCCCCAGCTCAGAATTTAGCAAGTTTTAAGTGCCCAATCTTTTATGCCGGCTTCAGACTCTTGCAAGGCAAAGGATAGAGCGCATTTGGCTAAAACACCCCAACTATGGATAAACAAAGTCTCACGAGATTCTAAATCTACATAGAGCACTTCACACAGGCCCATCCAGCGTATGTAAACAACTAAACATCGATTAGTTCGACAATCAACATGGCACGGTCGAGCCGCCATGACTGTCACTAGTTGGAGCTGCGCCAGCGCAACATCGACAGTTACACTTACGCATGACAAGAGATATAAGAAAAAAAAAATTCTTGACAGATGCTATGCCTATCGAAAACAAGGCGACGAAACAATAGGCAGATATCTTTTGTGGAAAGTTGCCTAGAACAGGGGGAAAAGAAATTACAGTAATATAATTGTCAAAGGATTACCGATCTTGTATTGTACTATATTATTCGGTTTCACAGTTTAGGATACTTAGGACTTAGATATAAGGTAAAGGCGATGACGGTTCAGCACATTTTGTTGCCAATTACTGTTTACTTCAATGTTCATCAAAGAAAGTGAGGTCACGCAGAAGCACACGCCCTTTGAAACAAAGAATGTGCGAATGCGGATATTTTGGCGTGTATTTTTGTATCCACCTTTGTGTAGGTAAGTGTGTTCTAAATATGTTCCCAGCCGGCGGCGGCGGCGGTGGCAGCAATGTGGTGCTGCTTGGGCGTG
>SJJU01036996.1:0-10532 GCA_012932125.1 Conopomorpha cramerella | reverse complement strand
ATATTCCAAAATCTTTTTCTGTAATACAATTCTAGAGTCGCAAAATACACCCAAGTCACCAATCTTTTGCATAAAGGAGTTTATATTACATACGAAAATGTGTGTTTATATTTTCACAGTACAAGCATAAGCAATGCACCTAAAACAAACCCAGAGTGGAGTGGCAAGCAATCACATTGGATATATAGCACGAACGCGCCATGACATCCGGACTGTACTTCCTTTTTAGTAGGTTAATCCAAGACTCCGTTTTTAAAAGTTTTTGAAAGCGAGGAACTCAAAACTTTTGCCATCCGAAAAATATCTTAGTGGCAAACTGAGACATTTTTTCATGACATTTAGAGGTTTTTAACAATGTAGGTAAGTATAACGTAAAATATGGATAATATTATGCTTAAGGTTAATCTATCAGTTGTTGGTGCCCGTACCGTCTTGTTATTCAAAAATATTGTTACTAGAAATATTTTTTGTACTTCATACTTTTGTATTTTTGGGGATGACTTCTTATTTACGAATTGTCTCTTCCGAGAAAAAATGTAATTACATGATTTTCTTCCAAATATGGCGAATTGTATGGTCTATGGCCAGGTTTACGAGATTCAGTGTTCTTGAAGACAATGAGTGATCCTACTCAATTACATTTTGTACACCTAAACCACAATAATGGGATTAGAAGTAAACTAGATTTTGAAAATTTGTTGAAGGCAATGAGGAGGTTTCTTAAAAAAAAATAAACCAACAAAAGAGCGAGTCTGAAGATGAACGATCATAATAAGTATAAAAAAGAACCGACTTCAACCAGTAAAATTTTACGTATATGTGGTTTTCTCGTGGATTCCTTTGTCGGAAATGAAACAAATTTATATGGGACCAAACGGGAAGCACCAGCTTTCAAATAAAATAAAAACATCCAAATCGGTTCACTCAGGTGAAAGTACTGAGGTACATAAAAAAAATACAGACGAATTGAGAACCTCCTCCTTTTTTTGAAGTCGGGTAATAAAATAAAATAGTTCAATATAACTCAAAATTATATATATCAAAATAGTTTAATAGCATCTCTTTCGTTTTCAATAATCTTTGACAGATAGTTTCTTTTTAGAAAACGCCACATTATGAAAATTTGTGTAGTAAATAATATATATAGATAGACTTAGTCATGGTTAGTTCATTGGTTGGTGGTAATATTGCAGTTTATTAGCTTTAGAATTTGTTAGTCAGTTATTTGTAGTTTAATCTCGCTCATATTGCACGACGTCTGAGCCGAATAGAAGTACAAAATAACAGGCAAGTCATTGTATGCACGACACCCGAGAATTTCTGTAATTTCATGTTTTTTGTCTTATTTCGACAATGTTTCATTACGAGAGAACAATTCAGAATGTTACGATATGGAACAGAAATGAACGCGGATATGAAACTACTCCCAACCTAGCTGGTATTTACTAAACATACGCCGCGGATACCCTTGATAGAAATGTGTCGACAAACTCTAATAAAGAAGCCCTAACACGCGCATCAAAAAATACTCCACATAAAACAAGCGCTATGATTGGCTGTTACGTCACTTGTATTACGAGCTTCCATATTTCAACGAACCGCAGCGCGTCTTTATGTTTTGTTAGTTCTTTCTCAGAGCGCTATGCTAGAGGGACAGTTGCCGCACGCCACACGTTCCACAGAAACAACAGAGATGCCAAAAACTAATAATATGAGACGCCTGTGTCTGTGTACTACGCTCCTCACGTTGGTGTACATATTTGCTACGCTTAGAATTGAAAGAAATACGTGACTGAAAATAGTTTTAGCAATAATTTCGTCGTATGAGCACCAGATGTACGTGATTTTTGTCGTTTCATTATATATTTACATAAACTCAGTTCCAAAATCCCTTGTGGGGTGGACATAGTCTTTAGAAACATGACGATGAGACAGACCGTCGTGAGGTTATTTTTAGCCTGACAATATTCTTCTGATCTTCTGAGCATATTTTATTCGCGGCGTGTCCCACAATGTGTAGATATGCGTTTCTTATCATAAGTATACAGGCAAGCGTATCGCCAAAATCCCTTACGCACACCGAATTTAATATAGTGTGTTTAATGGAACACGACAAACGTCCTAGATTAGGATGGTATTTTGCGTTGGTGAGATACAATACCACCCGAGGAAAATCTATATAGTAACTGAATGTACACGTATATATCACAGTGATTACTAAAATGTTTTAACGAAACGCGAATTGATATTGTATTCATTTGCGTATACCGTGTGTCGAGAAATAAACGACTGTAAATTTACCCTCTTCAACGTATAATATATTTTGAATAAATTGCGCCGTAATACACACCACAAACTTTAAAATATCCACTACTAATCACTAACCCCCTTACCAATAAACGCGTTGTCACTTATACAACGGTTATTACAGATCTTCTTGAACTGGTTATCCCGTATTTGACATACAACTGACGTTAAATTGAGCTTTGTGTATCTTCGAAATAGCAATTCCGCCATTATTAGTAAGGCCCTAAGCCTGCACCTATCTGCGCCTATGAAAGCTAACCTCGAATTCAGCTTCTAAATGAACGGTTACAATGCACAAAATCTACGATAGAACATAAATTACTTGTTTATTTAAGGCGTATTTGATTTATTTACACTTTTTAGTAACTACTAATTCTAATATAAAAATAATATAAACAAAATGCCAAGGTCTCATTTATTTACATATAAACGCCACAACGAATGTTCGTGAAATGAGAAATATTAAATAAAAAGAATTAAGTTAATTAAGAAAATGGAATATAAAAATATCTGAACTGTAATCTACATTCATATACACAAGCTAACATTTAGAAACTTTAAGTCGGATTCAATTATAGCGGCTGGAAACATTGTAGGTATTAAAAAACGTTTAATTTTATTGATAAAATTTCGTTTGATATTTCTTAAAGTTAAGGCCTTATCCCTAAATTGATTTATGGAAATGTCTGTCTTCATGAAAGACAAAATATTCAAAATTTTATAAAATTTAGCGAATATTTACTTACTTCATTTTCGACAAAATCCGCCCTTTAACTACGTATAAATTTGGGTATAAACTTTACTGACAAATGAGTAACTACCAACATAGTTTTCAGACGAAACTGCATACGTGCTCCGTCGCTTTATCTTTCTACTGTATGCGGTACCGATTTAAACTTAAGCTACTTTATTACAAGGACACGACGATCTATAGTCGGTCGGCAAACGGCTAACTCGGTCCTCACTCCAAAAGTACGAGGAACTGTCTACATCTGACATAATGCGGGCTGACAAGAGAGGCTCGCGTGACATATCAACATAAAAATTGTGGAATAACTTGCCGGAGTCTGTGTTTCCAGCGCAGTATAGCCCATATTCGCCTTTAATGTTGATGAAACCGTTATGGTTCAAGAGCTACATAAAAAGTGTTCCGTCGTATGCAACATGACAGCTTAACACCATGAAGGATGGTGATAAAATGGTGCTTGCTATTTTTTTATAGGTAAATTAAGATCTTTTCATTACTTAACTAGTATATTATTCGGCGGTGTAGTTATATTAGAGTGAATAATATTATATTGTTATAGTGTAATAAATTTCGCAACGCAATCTAATCAGATGATCACTGCTGTTGGCCGGTAGTTGCAGAATTTAAGCCAATAAAATTAGATGGTCAAACGATTCGATTGACAGTAACTTTGCACCCTTGGTACCCAAGGGTTAATACCCCCTAGTGGGAATAAAACTACAATCGTATTGTCTTTAAATACCGGACGAATTTGTGACATATCGAATATAACATGGAACGTTAAACATTTAGCAATGTTCAAGACAAGACTTGTGTCATAAGTCTTGTCTTGAACATCAATGCTCCGACAGCTGACATACACGTAATCCTGACAAGCTCACTCACGTTTCTCGGGCACAACATGCGAAAGACAAATGTAACAATATACTTGACCTTGCCCATAAATTTCCACTATTAACGAGCCGTGTTGACTCGGAGGTCGCCCCGACGCCGCCACTTGCCAAGAAACCGGGAAGTGTGAGTCACACGCACACTTTGTCATTCGGGAAAATATGACAAGTTTGAATTCCTGTTGGTTGGTACGTACGGTAGAGGTGTTATATTGTGACAAGTAAAAATTGAACCTTAATGTCTTATGACATTCATATCAGTTTCAACCTTAAGGTGCTAGATCAAATTTTTGGCTGACTGTTAGAAAGTAGTGCATGTGTTTTGATGACACTTCAGTGTGTCAATAAAATATCAATAATGTAGATGTAGTTATTGCATTGTGAAGTGAAAAATGAAACTTAGACCTCAGTTAAGGACATGGACAAGGGCATCCGAATGCCCTGACTAGTCTATAAAAATTAAAACCTTTTCCCTTCTCTCAACGATGAAGCTCTCCGGGGGACGGGCAGCAGCGCTCTCTACGAGTTAAACCACGACGCCACTGCGATCCCCTAAATGTCATGGATATCACTGGGCTAGGCCCTCGTCCCGCAGTGAACGTCTTGTGGCTGCTGATGATGAAGACTTCTTCCCTCCTTTTGTGTTGTGTTTTTTACGCTCGTTTTTTCACAGGGGTAGGTAGAGATGTAGATGATACGGGGTTTTATCACAGCTCGACGTCCAATGGGCATATTGTGCGTGGTCGGGGGGAAGGGGTAGGCATGACAGATCTTCAATTGTCACGATCCAATGTTTGTTACCCTCGGGAGAATATTCTTATGAAAGAGCAAATAACGAAATTGCGCGGAAAATTACACTATTTCTAAATTAATCAAGATTGATAGTTAAGACAGGACAACGTCTGACGCGACCGCTAGTTTCTTAGTAAATAATTACATTTTAATACCTCCATCTGCTGAGAAAACAGAGGCAGTTCAAAAAATATGTCAATATTTTCCCACCACTACAATAAATTTGTGAAAGACAGTCGTTCGCAAATACCTACTCAAACATAAATAATGAGACACGGAATTTACGGGAAGGTTAGCGGACGTCCTCTGTGAACAAACGGTATATTCATATAAATATCCAAATTCTGGGAACATCAATTTGTTGGTTTAGGCCGCCGTTTCTTACTGTCGATGTCCCAGAGTTTCATTTGCGTAGTTTCATGCCGAATATTTTCAGGTTCCATATTATCATAAGTATAGATAAAAAGATCTTCTATAAAAAGATCAATGTATTTCATGCACTTTTTATATGGAAGAAGGAAAAAAGACACACAGTCCCAACTGTCGTATTTACTTGTATAATTTTATTGTAAATATTATTTTCCGGAACAGTAATTTGCACAAAATATACCATTCAATTCACGTCCTTAATCCTTAAGGTGAGATGGACAGAACATTTGAAGAATTGTCTCCAAAGTTACTTTTAAGCCGACTTTTGGGGTTTAGTGTACAAATGTAAGGGTAGTGGAAGGTGGACATCCCATTGCATGGATACCCCTTTGGTCGCCTCTAACGCCGTTTATTTTTCCCCCGGTAACCTGCAACAGAGTGGTCCGAAGATTTGATTAAGACGGCGTTCACCCATTGTCGGAGAAAAACACAAGGCCAATCGTTGCGATGAGCTTTGGGGGAAGCCTATGTCTAGCAGTGGACGACAGTGGGCTGACGTGGTGAGGCCGCATCTCATACCAATATTACGTCCCAGACTAACATAAAATTTCTACGTCGACTTCATAACAGTAGGCTAGGTAAATATTCTAAAATAATTTCTCATGAGTTATTAAGGATATATTGTGTTATTGTAATCGTATATATTTTGTACATAATATATATTGTACATATTTTGGTATATAAATACACGAACATCGGACACGGAAGGCTGGAGTATGTTCCGCCGAGTGATTTAAAAACAGGGAACTTTCCGTGATTAGTCTTGTTTTTAATTCGTACACGCTCCATCACAAGGTGCCTTTGGGATTGGGAATGCGTAGACTAGTTGGAACTGCAAGTGCTTTATCATTTTATGAAAACAGAAAGATTATTTTTGTGGAAAACTCCAAAATTAAAACCACAATGGGGGAGATGGGCCTCTTTAGCACCCGTCTAGTAGAGGTAACGATACGAGATTAAACATATAAGATACCCAAGGAAGGTTGACGTCAGGCAGGCACCCGGTCGAAAAAAAAATGCCAACTCTAACTGCAATATGGGCGAAAGGAAACGTATTGCGCCGACCCCACCTAGTGTGGGATAAGGGTAGGAAAACGATGATGATGATGAGGAAGATTATTTTTGTTAAAAAGTATAACATAATTTCTTCCACAGATTTAATGGCGTCCTAGAAGCAAATTCTGATGCTTTGACCACTAATCAAATCTACTAATCCGGGTCGTCAATTGTCACATCGTCATTACATAGTGTAAAAGAAAGTCGCCACCCGCTGTCTGTCCCTATGTACTATGCTTAGATCTTTAAAACTACACTACGGATTTTGATGCAGTTTTCTTTAGTAGATAGATTTATTCTTGGGAAAGGTTTTTTTTATGTATAATACAAGTATATAAAGGCATTGAAACGCTGTAAATAATGTATATCGGCAAAACAACGTTTGCCGGCTTAGCTAGTAATATATAAAACCAAAAATCCATTAACTTCCCGGGAACACACAGATTAATATCGCGGCATGAATAACTTTAAAGAAAAAAAATAACCTTTTGTGGTTTTCTTATGGGTTGTCGGATCTGTAAAATTGGACCAAACGGGAAGCACCAGCCTTCGACCAAAAAAAATAATCACGAAATCGGTTCCCTCCCAGTCAAAACTTTTGATGCAAGAAACATAACAAAAAATACCGCGGAATTGAAAACTCAAAATTACTTATCAACCTGCGGGGGTGTCGACCCACCGAAGTCGCACTTCCAAGAACGCAATCATTTTATTAAAATACAGGGGCAAAGTCCTTATTTAATGTAGGTACTTTCATTAATAAATAATATAAAATATTTTGCGTTATTATTTACCTACGTCCTAGGAATTATCTCGCTTTTTCTTAAAATGAACTAGGGTTCATTTTTATCAAGTCAAAAAGGTTATTACGTCTTGGTATTTTTTACGACTTCAAATAAGCACTTTTAATTCCTACGATATTGGCAGATGCAAAAATAGATATCGCAATTTTCCACGACGATTTCAATACTGAAATACGAAATAGATGTAATCATAAAATAAATATTATTATCTGACTACTGAAATCCCCCCGAACATAAATTGAGTTTACGTGTTAAATGCTTGGTTTATTTCGTTTCTTACTGACTGCACCGTAGTTTTACCCATCGTTGCCATGTTAATTTTGCGATGAGGTGTAACTCGTATCCTAATCCAAGTGTCTTTTCCCACTAAGTTTCGCCGGACCCTTTTAGACGTTTTTTTCGTGAAAACGTAACAAAAAGATACAAACCCATATTTCATATAATACACCTGACAAAAAAGGGCCTCTGCAAGCTAAGTGGTAGAACATCTGTGGCCCAATCGTTAAAACCTTGAACTTGGTTCGAGACCGGCTGTTGCAAGCGTGGGTATGATTTTTTTAAATAGTATGAATATAATATTGTACTGGAGAGTTTCCGTATGCTTATAAACCCTTTGCTGACACATCTCGCAGCAGCCGCCGCCGCCGCCGCCGCCGCCGCCACGTGCTTACAATAAAACTTCTATTGTCTTTAAGTCGAGAGTCAGCGAAAAAGAACGCCATTTTAAACATCTCGAGACAATTCACGATTTTGAAGAAACACGCTTTATTCAAAGCTGTTATTAGCTTTGAAATACAATAAATATTATTGAGAAACAAAGTACGTACAAAATATTATTCGAAGATATTGTCAGTAAATCTTTGATAAACAATAAAGTCAAGTTTTCTATACGCGAGCAGGTGCTGGCAATCCATCAAAAGTAAATCGACCGAAGTTAATTATAACAGACGACGCGAAATGTCCATCCATTCGCTGCGCACGCGCATCGCGTCCGTCAAAACATTGCCCGCGTCCAAAATACACTTTAAATTTATATAAATACCTAAATGGTTTTCCGGCTGTAAAATTTCATGCCGAAAACAGTTTTGTTTATAAAATCTTAATATTGTCTTTGTGATATTATTGCTGGAAGTTCAAAGATCTTTGAATGTAAATTTAGATGATGTAGGTACACTGCCAGGTCTTCTAAGCTTGTTAATATTGTGCGTGGTCTCGAAACGTTGTAACGCGCCTTTAGGTAGGCCTATGTCCAGAAGTGGACGTTATACACACACGCTTGTCTATTTTAGATAATAAAACGATATTCGCCATGATACTTTATGAACTAACGAATGCATTATTATTGTATTGCTTTTATGTTCTATAGATAAGCTCCGATCACATCTTATCTAGAGAATTAGGGTTAGGCGCTCCGTGGACTCCGAGCTCAGGTCGGCGGGCATTGACTGGAATGCCGCAAAGACGGCAGCGCTGGATAGAGGGACATGGAGAGATATCTGCAAGGCCCTATGTACCCCCCGGGTATGCTAGGACCTAAGTAAGTAAGTAAGTAAGTAAGTAAGTAAGGTATGGCGAGTCTGTGTAGTGTTACAGTCACAAGTAAAAACACGTATGCACGTAGAAACATTTAAAATCAAATGGTTTGAAATGTTTTTTCTTATAAAATATGGTTTTGCGAATACCTTATGATATTCGAGATTCCTTATTACGATAAACCAAGGTATCAAAGTAGCAGTCGTTATTTTAAGAGAAAATGGCTTTGAAATGTTACTAAGTGTGTACATGTTTATGCACGCGACAACCTACAAATAATTTATTGCGTTCATAAATACATAGGGTGTTACAAAGTTTAAAGTCTCATCATGAAACCTTGTTACACTGCAAAAAGTAGTTTATATTTACACAGATTCAAAGATTCTTAGTGTTCCAAGATAGGATCTTCGGTCGTGTGTTCTTACACAAACACACACGACACAAAAAATGTTTCACCTCTACACGCGGAATTCTCCACCTTCTTGACCCAGTGACTACTGCGCCCACTTTTCACCTCACGAAATGTTATATCAGGTCACCACTACGTGTAAAGTGTGAACTTAAGCTTATACAGTATATACCTCGTATATGAGCTATGAGGGGTATGTCAGGACCGTGACAAATTGAGATCTGTAGTCTCTGCCTACCCCTCTGGGAGACAGGCGTGAAGTGTATGTATGAGCTTAAGTTCACACTTTACGCCGTTTATTGCAACAAAATAATTTAAGTAAGTTATATTTGTAATTGATAGACTTTTTGAAAAATATGATATGTATGAAAAAAATATGATATTCAGAACTTTGTATTGTTCAGTAAGTTATATCATATTTTTGTGCCTAAGAAAGATGGCAGGAAAGTTTTCACCATACAGTTTATGTAACAAGTATGTATAATTTTAAAGAAAAAAGATCTGAATTCGGCCAGTTTTAGTGCAACTACTAACTATACGATTCTTTAAATTTCCCCTCGGATTTAATGTGTGATCTTCCAATAAAAACAAATATCAATATCGGTACATAAACGACAAAGTTAATAAATTGACGGGCCCGTCGCGTTGGTGTAGTGGTCAGCATGTCTTCCTCTATTCCGTACGGCTGTGGGTTTGGTTCCCACCGCTCTGACATGTATTTAGGTGCAGAGCTTTTGAGTACTTGTTGGATATGTCTGGGTGTTTTATTTATATAAGAAGTATTTAAAAGAAAAAAATATGTAAGTATATTTCGTTGTCTGAATTCCATAACACAAGTGCTTTAGCTACTTAACATTGGGTGAAGGCAATGCGTGTGCTGTTGTACAATATTTATTATTAATAATTTATAATTTTTTTCATTAATTCATTGCAAACCTATAAAAAAAACAACGTGGATCTTACGTTTAAAAAAACACTTGCTGTGATTTTTTTGTGAAAAACGTGCACTCACATGATATTAAAAGTTTAAAACGGGTATTATAGCGCGAAAATTAATCAAAGATAAGCAAACAACGAAGGTAAGCTGAATGCTTATCTTCGCTACCAGTGAGGACGCGTCTGAGTGAAATTTTATCGTAAAAGTATCAACATCACAGTTAAAATAACAAAATCCATGAAACAAGATTCAATAAAATTGACATACAATTGGCAGAGCTAAGATGAGGAAAATTCTCAATGTTCGGGATGTAGAGGATAAATTTTTACTGACTTTGCTCTTTATTGAAATTAATGAACATTTTTATTAAAAAATAACTCGCGGAGAGGCGATGAAAAAATTATGGCAAATGTCTTACGCAAGGAATTAACGTTGGCACTTTGTACCGCTCATAATGCGATATTGAGGAAAATCTTCTATTACATGTTGCTAAAGGTAATTATAAAAAAAATCATCTACGTGGAGACACCGGATAATTAAAAAATAAAATTTCCACAAGCTCTTAGTAGCTTAGATAATATATAGATTGATTTAAATAAAAAAATAAATACACTTCACGCCTTTTAAT